>JAJIBD010004722.1:112500-156417 GCA_021461705.1 Cryptotis parvus | reverse complement strand
ACCGGCCCTCAGAAGGCTCAGTCCTTTCCCAGTCTATGGAATGGCCCATCCTGCCCAGAGCCAGTGCATCGCCAGACTTGCCTTCCTCGGCTCTGGCTCTGCTGACCATTTCATTGCTCATTAATCAGTAGCTTTGGGAGACTGGACACTGTGTGTTCCTTGTGTGGGGATTCTGTCTTATTGCAGCTGCCACTGAATAAAGTGTGTTTCCCTGTTTCCTGTCTGTGCTCATTCTTTCCCTTGGGCTCAGGTGAGCTTTGGGGTGGATTGGCAAGTACTCAGGGTTGGAGAAGGAACAGCTGGGCCTGAGGTCAGGAATTGACCCAAAGGAGAGGGCAGCAAACCAAAGCAGGGGCCATGTTTGCTCTCTACCTCTCTCTGGGATTCAGGTTCTGTGTCCTTCCTGCCTGTGCTGCTCCAGGGCTGCATCTCCGCGCGGCCCCATGCACTTGGGGAGATCCTGGGAAGGGACATTGGTCCACAGAGAAAACCAGATGTCAGACTTTTTACTTCGCTGCATTCTGAGAAGCTTCTTTGATTGATTCAGTGCCACAAGGAATGTCTCAGCTGGATGAGACTCTGGCTGCCAGGAAAGAACTTTCTAGTCGCAGCCTCTTGCTCAGCGTGGGAGGAGCTCTGGGCTTCTCCTCTTGCTGGCCAGGGATGCTCACAGGAGCTGCAGCAGAGCCCAGGGAAGTTGTCCATGGCCCAAGTGGCAGGCCTGCTCTCGGGTCAAGGCCACTGGCATCTGGTCTTCTGAACCCCTGGGTCTCCAGGGCTTCTCCTCCCAGCTGGCTGTGCGGTGCCCCATGGTCTCGGCTGCAGAGCTCCCTGGAAGAGGAGCCTCTGGTGGAGCAGAGGAAGGAGGCCACCCTGCCCTGCACTGCCTTTATATGGTGCCTGTGTGCTGTGATGTCACAGACACACCCTACCCACACCCTATTGGTGGGGGCATTCAGGATACATGATCTCCTGGCTGCAGGTCTGACCTGCATGGAAGGTCATAGGGAGGGTCTTAAAGAGGGTCTTAGGGAGGTTCTGAAGGAAACAGTCAAGGGTGTGCAGGGAACCATGAGAGGTCACTGTCTGACCCTTTGGACTATTACCCCAGCCTTGCACTATTTTAAATGACCTATTTAACTGTCCTTTGCAATTTCTATTTAATTGCTGCATTATTAATTGTTATCCTTTTGTTTGCTTTAGAGCCACACATGGTGGTGCTCAGGGCTTGCTCAAGTTCTATGCTTGGTGTTCTCCCCTGGTGTGGCTTAGGAACTATGTGGAACTAGGTCTTCAGGCAGGTTGGCAAATGTAAGGTGGCATCGGCTCTGCCGTTACTCTGCCCTTAGTTGTCTTTATCACTGTATCACTGTCTTCCCGTTTATCATCGATTTGCTCAAGCGGGCACCAGTAACATCTTCATATGTCCTGTCTCATGCAATTAGAGCCCAAGGGCACCTGCTTACTCCAGGAACATAAAGAGCCTCAAACCATTCCATCAGGTCATGGGAATGAGATCTATAATTGTTACTGGTATCTGGCATATCAAATATGACGCGGGTAGCTTGCCAGGCTCTGCCGTGTTGGTAGCATACTCTTGTAGTCATCTCAAAATCCAGCATTTATTGATGAACCGTGCGGCCGCTGGTCTGCTGGGTGGAGTTCTGATGAGAGGCAAGTCCGATGTGGAAAATGGAGGCCCTCATGGAGTGGGGGTTGTCTGGCTTGTTGTGAGGCTCTGCTGGGGTGCCGGGCCAGGGCTAGAACCTGCCATCCCTCCTGGGCGCCTCATGAGCGGCTGGGCACAGGGAGAGCCAGTAGCAGCTCTGGTCCTTATAAATAAGGACAAATAAGACAAGCTACCAGTGGTATATTCAGTATGACAAAAACAGTAACAATAATGGACGTCATTCCCAAGAATGGAGACATTACTGGCTCCTGCTCGAGCAAATTGAGGAACAACGGGAAGACAAGTGTTACAAGTGATACAAGTGATACTTTTTTTATAGTTTATCGATGTTGTTACAAGTATTGATTTCTAGTGGTAACAGTCCATTGCATGGATATATCTGAGAGGTTCTTAGTTTTGGAGGTTTCTCAGGTTAATCCTGGTTTTGTGCTCAGCACACCATGTGGTATCAGGGAATGGACTTGAGGCCCTGCACGCAGAGCCTGCCCTGAGGCACCTGAGCCGCCTCTGGACCCTCTGCACATAACACAAGTCAACACTGGAGGGGAAAGTGCCCTGAGCCACTGCCCATAATCTTGGCTTTTCCCATAGTTCTAACAATTCTGAAGCAAATAGAGGTGGTGGAGGCAATTTCCACCCAGTCTCTTCCCTGAGGCCTAGTGGGGGAAGGGGTGGCCACTGCCTGTCCCGAACTTCTGACGGAGCTGCGGGAGGGGTGTGTCTGCTCTGGAATCCCTGGTACCCAGTGGGGAGGGACATTTCTGCCTCGAAAACCAGGTATTTAGTGGTGGGAACAAATCTGCCACCATAACATGTATCTAGTGCTAGGGAACAAGTTCCTGGTGGCTAGTGATAGGAATATTTCTGCCCTCAAGAATCCCTGGTAACTGAGCATTAAATACAGGCAAAAGGACACACATGACAACCCTTTAATGTATGTTCTGTAGTCCATAGTCTGAGGGGAAGGAAGGGAGAGAGAAAGAAAGGGAAAGAAATGGGGAACCTGCCATGGAGGCGGGCTGGGGGAAGGGGGAGGGAACCGGGTAATTGGTGGTGGGAGATGGGCACTGGTGGAGGGGATGGGTGCTGGAACACTGTATGACCAAAACCCAGGTATGAACTTTTTAATTGTGTATCTTTGTGATTGTGTATCTCATGGTGGTATAATAAAATACTTAAAAAAAAAAAAGAATCCCTGGTGGCTAGTTTGGGGACTTTTCTGCCCCTCAAGGCCCTGGTGGCTAGTGGTGGAAATTTCTGCATCCTGAATCCTGGTGACTAGTATTGGGAGACATTTCTGCCTCTTAAGAACATGGAGAAGATTATGTTGGCGAAATTAGCCAGAAGGAGAGAGACAGATACAGAATGACTGCATTTATCTGCATAACATAAATATATAGGTACATATTATGATACAATATTCAAGGTCAAGTGAAACATATATCGGGAGGTCTTGTCAAAGGTGGAAATTATCACAAACGTGTGGGAGTCAGAGGCTAGGTAAGACAGAGAATGGAACAATGTGCTAACAATTGTTGAGGGTACTAATGCCAACCTAGAACTGAGCATTAAATAGAGGCAAAAGATACACATGACAACCCTTTAATGTATGTTCTGTAATCCATAGTCTGGAGGGAAAGGAAAAGAGAAAGAGAGAGAAATGGAAAGAGATAAAGAACCTGCCATGGAGGAGGGCTGGGGGAGGGGGAGGGAACCGAGGACGTTGGTGGTGGGAGATGGGCACTGGTGGCGGGATGGGTGCTGGAACACTGTATGACCAAAACCCAAATATGAACTTTTTAATTGTATATATTTGTAATTGTAAAAATTAATAATAAAAAATAAATAAAAAAATAAAGTAAGAAATCAAGAAAAATTAAAAAAAAAAAAAGAATCCCTGGTAGCTTGAGTTAGGGGACATGCATGATGCCCAGACTCTCTAATTGCTTATTTTATTAAATACTAAAAGAGAGCTCCCAGTTTAGTGGGAGGCGCAGGTAAACTGTTTCTGAGATGTTTCTGAATGCAGCTCTGATCCCAGGCCTGCTCAATACTGCTCAAGCCAGGAACAGTGTCTGAGCACCTCTGGGTGTAGTCCACCCCCAAAATAACAGCAAACGTGGATGGGGACACATGGAGGAAGGGTACAACCAGGTGGCCCTGTCCCCCCAACCAAAGAAGGACCCACCTATCCCACTTCCTGAGCCTGGACAAGCAGCGCCTGTCCCTCAGCCACCCTCACATTACTCCCCATTTTGCTCAGAGAGAAAGGACAAGCTCAACACCTGCCCTGCTGCTTCCCTCCCACGGACTCTGCCTCGGTTTCTCTGAAGCATGTCCCCTCATTTCCCTGCCAAGGGCCTCTATATCTGGGGTACCTCAAAAATGAGCCCATTTAATTTATGAGAGAGGTGACATGAGTTCCTAGATCAGATGAGATCGGGCACGTTCAGGGTGGTATGGCCGTAGGCAATGAGTTCCTGTTTGAGGCAGTGACCCCACTCAGGAGTCAAGATCAGACGATGTTGAAGATGAACTCAGTCTGCCCTGTGTTCCGAGACTCTAAGAAAAAGAGATGCACCTGGTCATTCCATTCCCCCTAGGCCAGAGTCCACTGCAGGGGCTGGGCAGGCTCATTCCCACACCCCAGGGAACACCTGCTACTGCCTGCCCTGCCCAGCTCAGCTCTTCTGTCTCAGTCTGGCCTCTGCTCCGGAGGGAATTTGTGGAGGACATGCCAACATCACATGCCCGTGCGGCCCAGCTTCTCTGCCACTGCGAGCTCTGAACCCACCAATACAGGTGGCCCCTGCCCCTTCTGCACCAAAGGAATAAAGGGACCCCTCTGCTTGGCAGGCTGAACTCAAAGGCCTCTCTCTCCAGGCTCCTGCCCCTTTAAGGACAGTCCCACCCTTCAGCTGAGAATCCAGTCTGTTGGCAAGGCAACAGCACCCCAAGGTTCTCCTACCTTCGTCTCAGCACCTAGTGGTCAGGCCTGGGCCACCAAGACAGTCATGGACGCCCAGTGTCCAGGTGGTTTATAAAATGAAAACAGAGCAACTGCCCTGGTCACCCATCTCCCTGTGTAGTAACTGGTCGTGCTCAGGGCTTATTCCTGGCTCTGTGCTCAGGGATCAAATGGTGTTGGCGATGAATTCAGCTTTCTCTGTGCCCTGTGACGCTAACATATGAGGTGCCAAGGACCAAACTCGGTGGCCCAGGTGGAAGTCAAGTGCCTTTCCCTCTGTACTCATAGTGCTTTTAGCCCAGATTTGTAAAGGGAGAAACTGTCACTAGGGACCAAGGGACCTTGGGGGGCTGGATTCCTAGAGCCAGGTCTGTGGGTTTTGTCTCCTCTTTCATGGTCACATCCAGGCTGGAAAAGTCCCAATCCCCCACATGTGCTCTGGAGCCAGTCCCCATTTTCTCGCCACCCTCCATCCCAGTGTCACTGCTCCCAGGTCTTTGGTTGGTTGGTTTTGTTTGTGCCACACCCATTCTGCTCAGGGGTTACTCCTGGCTTGTACTCGGCGGTTACTCCTTCCTGGCAGTGTTGAGGGGACCATATAGGGTTCCAGAGATTGAACCAGGTTAACTGTATGCTACTTTCCAGTCCCTGCTTGCTGGTAAGGGACAAAGAACAAATACCAAATAATTAAAACAAAAACCCCAATTCAGCAAGCTTGGGAGGGAGTGAGGACAGGCCAAGGAGAAACCAGAGCTACCCCCATCGGGCTGCACCTGGGCGCGGCAGGGGTGCAGAGAGCACGGCAGCGGCTGGCACTGCCTCACCTGCCAAGCATTCAATCCATGACACCACTCGGATTCTTCTAAGCCCCTCACGAGTGATCCCAAACCCAAAGAGTCACTCCCAGATGTGGTCAATGCTTTTGGAACTATCAAGTCCCAGAGTGCGCCATAGCCCAGCTGAAGGGAGCCCATGATCCCTAGTCACCTCTGAATCACACATGCGGACCACCAAGAGTAACCCCAGAAGGGGTGAAACTCTAGGAGCTTGAGGCTTGAGACCGTGGTTCTAAGCCTCAGCCCCAGTAAGGACAGACAGGCAGCTGGGTACAGAGCCCTGTTGGCCCTGCCCCAGGCCACAGTGGCTACCCGGCAGAGGGAAGGAACAAAGTGGCCACCGAGGTCTGAGGATACCTGGAGCCCAGGAAGGCCAGTTCCAGGGACAGAGGGAGGCGGGAAGGTCCTGGATTGAGGGGTCCCTGGGGGGTCACTAGCCCATAGTCCCGGGAGTCCTGAATGCTGGCAGACGCTGCTGAGGGTGGGACTGACTGAAGTCTTGGGACAGGAACGGAAGCGGGGCAGGGGGTTCATCCGCCCACACACTGGCCACCGTGGGGCCATCCACAAGGCCTTGGACTCGGCTGCACATCCTGGTCCCAGCACTTTTTCTCATCATCTTCCGGGCTTTGGCCAGCTAAGTCCTCTGAAATCCAGCCTAGGTCAGCACAGGGATGGGGGATTGGTGCCACAGGGGGGGGGTCGGGGAGATACACAGTGGAGGAAGGCAACATGGAGTTGGGGGGTCAGAACCACATCTCACGATTCCTAGTATGAGGATTTCACCACATAAACTGGGTCGCTGCGAGAGGGTGCCAGAAGGGGAGGGCCCCGCGCTTTATAGGCGAGGTCAGGGGTGTGGTCCCGTGTCTGCATCCCTATTGGCCAGTGAGAAATCCAGAGCTCCCACAGTGTGACATCAACAGTGAAGGCTCCTCCAGCTCCTGAGTCACAAAGACTGGTGGGCCTGAGGGCCCACCACCCTACCCACCATGGGCCCTCCTGTACTGCTCTCATCTAAGATTGTCCTCCAAATGCCTTGGCTAGAGGGCGGCCACAGATACTGCGGGGGCGGAGGGGAAAGGCCTCCCCTCCTCGCTGACAGACCCTTTTGTCCTCTCTGGAGTTCAAGCCACAACTTTCTGCTTCCCGGAGATCATGCCCAGACATCCAGGCTGGGCCTGCAAGAGCTGAAGTAGCCCCTGACACCACCAGGTATGGCCCCAAACCTCCCCCAGAGCACATCTCCCCATCCCAGTGCACATTGGCTGCAGCCTGGGGGCTCCCACTTCTCATCTCTCCTCTGCACCCCACAGTGCTGCTTGTCCCCAGAACCCTGCACTCTGGTCATCCTTTCCCCCTTGACTCTTTTCTGCCAGGACTCACCCCGGCTTTTGCCTCCCCACATCGCACTGTTCTTCTGGAAGGCCTAACAGTCACGCTCATGCTCCAATATCACCTAGTTAAAAATTTAACTCCAACTTTATCACCCAGTTAAAACTTTTGGAATTCCTCAAAAATTTTTGGAATTTCTACTGGCTCTCCCTGTGCCCAGCTGATCATGAGGCGCCCAGGAGGGAAGGCAGGTTCTAGCCCTGGCCTGCCATCCCAGCAGAGCCTCACAAGAAGCCAGAGGAACCCCCCCAAACCATGAGGGCCGCCATTTTCAACATGCGGACTCCACAGCTCGTCAGAGCTCCACCCAGCAGAAAAGCTGATCACAACCCTGCTCTTGAGAGTCCCACCCCATAGCCAGCTATTTCAAGCCCAGGTATGCCTGATCAGAGACTCAGAGACACGGGGTAGAGCTGCTACCAGCTCTCCTTGTGCCCAGCTGATCATGAGGCACCCAAGAGGGAAGGCGGGCTCTAGCCCTGGCCCGCCATCCCAGCAGAGCCTCGCAAGAAGCCAGAGGAACCTCCCCATACCATGAAGGCCACCATTTTCTTTTTTTTAATTTTTTTTATTTTTACAATTACAAAGATATACAATTAAAAAGTTCATATTTGGGTTTTGGTCATACAGTGTTCCAGCACCCATCCCGCCACCAGTGCCCATCTCCCATCACCAATGTCCCCGGTTCCCTCCCCCTCCCCCAGCCCTCCTCCATGGCAGGTTCTTTATTTCTTTCCATTTCTCTCTCTTTCTCTTTTCCTTTCCCCTCCAGACTATGGATTACAAAACATACATTAAAGGGTTGTCATGTGTATCCTTTTTGCCTCTATTTAATGCTCAGTTCTAGGTTGGCATTAGTACCCTCGACAATTGTTAGCACACTGTTCCATTTTCTGTCTTACCTAGCCTCTGACTCCCACACGTTTGTGATAATTTCCACCTTTGACAAGACCTCCTGATATATGTTTCACTTGACCTTGGATATTGGTATCATAATATGTACCTATATATTTATGTTATGCAGATAAATGCAGTCATTCTGTATCTGTCTCTCTCCTTCTGGCTAATTTTGCTCAACATAATCTTCTCCATGTCCATCCATTTATAGGCAAATTTCACAACTTCATTTTTCCTAACAGCTGCATAGTATCGATTTTCGGGCACTCTGGTTGCTTCCAGATTCTGGCTATTGTGAATAATGCTGCTATGAACATTAAAGTAGGGATGGTGTTTCCGCTGCGTATTTTTGGTTTCCCCGAGTAGATTCCCAGGAGTGGTATGGCTGGGTCAAATGGGAGTTCAATTTCTAGTCTTTGGAGGAATGTCCATATTGTTTTCCAAAAAGGCTGTACCAGCCGGCATTCCCACCAACAATGGACGAGTGTCCCCTTTTTCCCACATCCACGCCAGCACTTGTTGTTCTTGCTCTTTTGAATATGTGCCAGTCTCTGTGGTGTAAAGTGATATCTCATTGTTGTTTTGATTTGCATCTCTCTGATGATTAGTGATGATGAGCATTTTTTCATATGTTTTTTGAAGGCCACCATTTTCAACATCTAGACTCCACAGCTTGTCAGAGCTCCACCCAGCAGAAAAGTCAATCTTTCCCCATTCATCAATACATGCACAAGATGTGAGGCTACTACCAGATATCCCACCCACACGGCAGAGCCTGGCAAGCTACCCATGCAGTATTTGATATGCCAAAACCCAGTAATAATTATAGGTCCATGGAATTGGACCTGAAGGAATGGTTTGAGGCTCTTCATGTTCCTGGAGCGAGCAGTTGCCCTTGGGCTACACTAGCATGTGACAGGACGTATGGAGATGTTACTGGTGCCCAGTCGAGCAAATTGATGAACAATGGGAAGACAAGACAAATGATACAAGTGAAGTGAAGTGAATAGTCCATTGTACAGACATATTATATTTTTATAAATGTATGTTTTGTAATTAAAATTTATCCACTCATCAGGTAGTAGACATTTGGGTCATTTCACTTTTTGGATCTTATGGCTAATGCTACAGTGAGTATTCATTTACAAGTTGGGGTATGGACATATTTATCACATTTCTCCAAAACAGCAAGTAGTAAATCAAGGAGTAAATTGTTTGATTATATATTAGGTCTATGCTTAAGATTAGAAACTACTAATTTGTTTTTCTTGAGGGTTGTGTAATTTTACCTCCTTCCCATCCCCACCCTCCCTGCTCATGAGGGTTTTCATTTCTCTAGCTTCGAACTCCTTGCCAATACTTTTTCTTTTCTTTTTGGGTTACACCTGGCGATGCTCAGGGGTTATTCCTGGCTCTTTGCTCAGGAATTACTCCTGGGAGTGCTTAGGAGACCATATGGGATGCTGGGGATCAGACCCAGGTGGGCTGTGTGCAAGGCAAAACTCCCTACCCACTGTGCTATCTCTCCAACCCCAATACTTTTTTTTTTTGAGGGGTACACCCAGCAATGCTCAGGACTTAGTCCTCGCTCTGTACTTGGGTATCATGCCTGGCAGTGCTCTAGGTAATGTAGTGCTGGGTATTGACCTAGGTCATCTGCATTGAAGGCATGTGCCTTATCCTCTGTACTATCTCTACTCCAACCCTTTGCTGCCCTTTTTAAATGGGGTTGTTTGTTTTCTTGTGGTAATTTTTGTGAGTTCCTTGTGTCTCGGGAATTAGTTCTTTGTCAAGGTATGGTCTGCATTCTCTCCTTCAGTAGGTAGGATATTTTTCACTTTAGTAATAGTTTCTTTCCCAGTGCATATTTTTTGTTTAATGTCATTCCACCTATTTATTCTTGGTATGTTTTCCCTGCTGTTAGAAACAAATCCCCGAATAGATCACAGAAGCTGAATTCTCCCCTTCCCCCCAAAACAAATAAGGAAAAGTGATGAACAGACACATCATCAAAGAAAACATACAATTGGCCAACAGGCATATGGGAAATACTCATTATCACTTATTATGAAAGAAATTCAAATTAAAATGACAATAGGATATCTCCTCACAACTGTGAGAAGTTATTTCTGGTCTTATCACAAAGACTGGAGATAACAGGCATTGGTGGAGTGTGTGTGAAGAAACAGAACCTTCATACACTGTGCATGGGAATGTAAATTGATTCAACCTCTTTAGAAAACAGTATTAAGAACTTTCAAAATGTTAAAAATAGATCTACCATTAATGTACAGACACTTCTTTGTTTAGGTGTCTATCTAAAGTACACAAAAAACCGTAATTCAGAAAGACATATATGTCTATGCATATTGCAGTACGATTTGGGGGTTATACCCAGCAATACTCAGTACTTACTCCTGGCTCTGCACTCAGTGATCACTACTGGGGAAGTATGGGGACCATGTAGGGTGCTGGAGATAAAAGCTGGGTCAGCCATCTGCAAGGCAGGTGCCTTATCCCCTATATTGTCTCTCCAACCATGGAAGTACTATTTTTACAATAGCCACGATTTGGAAACAACCAAAGTGCCCTATGACAGATGAGTAAATAAAGATGTAGTATTTGTGCCACACAAAATACCATTCAGTCGTGAGCATTAAATACAGACAAAAAATGCAAATGATGGCTTCTAAGTGTACGTAGTGCAACCCACAATGTGTGGGAGAAGGAGGAGAGAGAGAAGGAGAGAGAGAGGAGATAAAGAACCTGCCATTTAGGCAGGATGTGGGAGGGGAAGGGAATTGGGGACATGGGTGGTGGTTGAGGGGCACTGGTGGAGGGCGGGTGCTGGAACACTGTGTGACCGAAACCCCAAGTGTGAACAACGTTGTAATTGTATATCTCACGGTGGTATAATAAAATGTTAAAAAAAAAGAGGCAGATGAGAAGAAATTGTTGGCAATTCAGATATTAAGGTACAAAGGTGGTGTTAAGGAAGGATAGAGATAAATATCCAAACCACAGAGTCAACAAGACTGAAATCAAGATACCCAAACTTTAACAACCAAACTCATAAAGGTATCTGTCAAGCATAGAGACTGGTGGTGGGGTGGGAGGGTGGGCAAGGTGGATATGGGGGAACCTGTGAACACAGGTAGAGGGAAGTTGACATTGTGGCATCTTTGCTGTAATATTGTATGACTAAATCTTAACTATGAATGCTGCTTCATAGTTAATAAAATTTAATAAAATTTACAAAAGACAAAAAAAATACCATTCAGTCGTCAGAGAAAAATGTAATCGTGCCTTTGACAACAGTATGAATGAAACTGGAGGAAATCATGTTAACTGAGATAAGTCAGAAAAAGAAAGGCAATACAAGATGAACTCCACTCATATAAGGGAAGTAGAGAAGCAAAGCATGAGATCAGATGAAACCCATAGAAACAAATCTTGAACTCAGCAGAGCTGTGGTTATCTGAGGGGATGGTGGGGACTGAGAAATGGAAAGTGGTTCAGTGGACTCGTGGAGAGGCATTAATATTTTAATGCTAGGTATTTTGATTTATCTACATAATGACCATGTACTTATTTGTTTTCTTTTCAGATCTTTATTCTGAGTTTATTTTTTTGTTTTGTTGGGTTTTATTGTTGTTGTTGTTGGTGGTGGTGGTGGTGGACTGGCTGGTTGGCTGGTTGGTTGGTTAGTTGGTTGTTTGGTAAGCTGGCTGGTTGGCTGGTTAGTTGGTTGGCTGTTTGGCTGGTTGATTGTTTGGCTGAATGGTGACTGGTTGACTGATGGGTTGGTTGGTTGGTTAGTTGGTGGGTTGGTGTGTGGCTGGGTGGGTTGGGTGGGTGGGTGGGCAGGTGGGCAGGCGGGCAGGCTGACTGGCTGGCTGGCTGGCTGGTTGGTTGGTTGATTGGTTGATTGATTGGCTGATTGGTTGGTTGGTGGCTGGTTTATTGGTTTGCTGGTTGGCTGGTTGATTGGTTGGCTGATTGGTTGGCTATTAATTGGCTGGTTGGTTGGTTGGTTGGCTGGTTGGCTGGTTGGTTGGTTGGTTGGTGAGTTGCTGGTTAGTTGATTGGTTAGCTGACTGATGGTTGGTTGATTTGGTTGATTTTGAACTCCTAGTGCTCAGAGCATCCTGCAGCTGAGTCAGGGCTCCTACATGCAGAGATGCACTTCAACCCCTTGAGTCATCTCCCTGGCCTCTGCAATAAATATATATGAATAGGGTGTGTGTGTGTGTGTGTGTGTGTTTAAGTATCAATGTTTAGAGGTCAGAGTGGTAGTAGAGTGGGTAGTGTTTTCCGTGTAAGTGACAGACCTGAGTCGGATCCTGACACCCCATCTGGTCCCCACATGGCTGAGGTAGGCTGAGCAAAAGGTAGAAGCCTTATTTTCTGAGGCTAACTCCCTCCCCACTCTACCATGTCACGCACAAGTTTCTTACAGCACCATCTTAATTCACTTTGAAGTGGTGCTCAGGGCTGCCATGTTCATTATGCCTTTTCAGAGATGCCAGCACCAGCTACAAGCTCATGGTGCCCTTTCTTCAGAGGCACACTTCCTTCCTTGGGCTCCTAAATGCTAACAATTCCCATTTCCTCCTTCCATCCTGTTTTTATAGGTGGAGAACAATGCCTGCACGTGTCACTTCTGTGATGGCTCCTTTTGTCTTTCAATTTACTTAGTTAACAACTTCATACCTTCATAACAATTATATTTTCTCTGTTATAATAAGTTGTATGGTTTATTTCTCTTGCCTCTGCCTTGAGTGACCCAGATGTATATTATGCACTGCATATTTTCTCCTCTTTCTTTTATTGAAATTGGCAAGAAGATATTTTCTCATGTCTAGAATCTGCACATGATTTGTGAAAACACAAACCGGGATGAGTTGACATAAAACAATTTGTCAAAATAGGAAGGAAACTGGAAGGAATCAATGAACAATAGAGAGGAGGATTTTGTAGATATTTTATTTCCCCCCATACTCCATAACTGAGCTCTTGCCCAGTCTGCACCTATATCTTCTTCTTAGTTCTGGAAGCCAATAAATCCAAAAAATAACACCATTACTGTAAAACAAGCTGCATAGCCCCAAGATGGATTTACTGGAATGATGTCAAATGATTGCTTCCATTGTATTGAGTGCTTACTTTTGGGACTTTCTTAGAGCCACGGTGTCAGGAGGTTATTATTTTGGCTTAAGAAGAGCCTTGAAAAAGATATTCCAGGGGAAAAGAGCATGACTTAACCATTACTTACTTTTGGGAGGTTTTTGAGTCTGTCTGTAGGGCAAAAAAAAACAACTTGGGAAGATATTTTGAATATCTGAAGCCAGAGTTGTCTCAAAAAATATACTGCTGCTAATATATAAGTTGGGATAGGAGAGTGGAGGCATGTATCAGAGACGCAGATACCCCAGGCAGAGCAGATACCAGCTCTCCCCGTTGAACCCCCTGCACTCCACTGACCACAAGAGTGACTTCCGGCCCGAGTCCACCATCCCAATGAACCCAGAGGAACCCCCACACCATGCTGGCAGCAATCTTCTTAATCCACACTCCACAGCTCTTCAGATCTCCACCCAAGAGATTAATCCAATCTCCAGCCTACAAGGACCCGCCCTTCAGAGACCCACCCTTCAGAGGAGAGTATTTCAAGCCCAGGAATGCTTGAGCCACAGATGCAGATACCCCAGGCAGAGCAGATACCAGCTCTCCCCATTGTGCGTGGCAGCAGAGGCTGCGCGCATTTACTTCCACACCCCTCTCCAGAGAACCCTGCAAGCTACTGAGAATATACCATCCGCACGGCAGAGCCTGGCAAGCTGTCCGATGCGTATTCAATATGCCAAAACCAGTAATAAAAATGTGTATCTTCCCGACCCTGAAAAGAGCCCTTAATACAGCAGCACTAAGAAGGACGAACAAGGAGTACCTGATAAAATTTCAGGGCCGAACTAGGCTGCCAAAACGAAGAAGGACTAAAATGACTGTCTGTACTTTCAATGCACGTATGCTGGCATCGGAAGCATATATTGAGGACCTGATGGTGCAAGCGCAAAAGATCAAGTATGACATCATTGGTCTGACTGAGACGAGGAGGCGTCAATCGCATCATGCCGTTTTTGACACCGGAGAAGAACTCTTCCTAGGAACATGCGACGAAAGAGGCATCGGTGGCATCGGTGTCCTTGTCAACACGAACGTTGGCCATGAACATTGATTCATTTGAATGCCTAACAAACCGGATCGGATGATTACACTTGAAGAGATGTGGCCCACTGCCAGCAATTTCTATCTTCGTTGTCTACGCACCAACATCCACATACAAGGAAGATGAAATTGAGAAATTCTACATGGAACTGGAGGAGTTCTATAAAAAAAGATCACACCTTCTACAAGATCATAGTTGGTGATTTTAATGCCAAGATAGGACCGAGAAGATCGGCTGAAGAACTCCACATTGGGACCCATGGCCTAGAATGGAACGAACAGGGTGAGAGACTATCTGAGTTCATCATGTCCACCAAGACCATTCATGGGAACTCACAGTTCCAGAAGGCTGAAGCGAAACGTTGGACATGGGAATCTCCTGGTGGACAGTTCCACAATGAAATTGACCACATCATCTTCAATCGAAGGTTTTGCCTGACCGATGTTGCTGTCGTCCCAAAATTCCAAACAGGATCGGACCACCGTCTCCTTCGTGCAAAATTCTACTTCACGCAACGGGGAGAAAAGGCTGCAAAGTTTAAGAAGAGAACTCCCAGAACGACCACCAATTGGGAACTCTTTGGCACCATTGCAGCAACATGGGAAGATACCATCATTGACGACATCGATGAAGAATACAACCGACTGGTTCAGCACCTCCATGATTGTGCGAAGAATGCCGAGAGAGAGAAAGACACAAAAGGACGCCTGTCTTCAAAAACTCTCGAGCTCATTCGCCAACGTGGCAAGGCGCGAGCCTCAGGCAACCAAATGCTAACGTCCAAGCTCGCAAAGCAGTGCAGAGAAGCGATAAAGGAAGACCTCAAAGAGAGAAGAGCAGAAATACTGGAAGATGCAGCAGAAGCCGGGAAAAGCATTCCCAACGCCCGCCTGTCCTTCGCCAACTATAAGACCAAGATGACTGCCCTCCGACGCCCTGATGGATCTATCACATCTTCCAGAAAGGCAATGGAGAAGATTATCCATGACTTCTACTCAGATCTCTTTGATAGCCACGTCCACCTGCCCACATACCAAATTCCGCAGGATGGATATGTCGTTCCCAATGTTCTCCCTTCTGAAATCCGACATGCCATTTCGTCGGTAAAGAAAAGGAACAGCACCAGGCCCAGACAAAGTCAGACCCGAACACCTGAAGAATCTGCCATCAGTACTCATCAATACACTGGCTTCGGCTCTTCACACGCTACCTGTCTGAATGCAAGGTGCCCTCCCAATGGAAAACCAGCAGGACAGTTCTACTGTTCAAGAAGGGAGACATTCATGACATTGGCAACTATTGCCCCATCTGCCTGTTGTCCGTCATCTACAAGCTGTTCACTCGAGTCATCCTGAACAGGATTGGCAGAACATTAGATGAAGGACAACCATGCGAGCAAGCTGGCTTCCGAAAAGGATTCAGCACAATCGACCATATCCACACGGTAACCAAGCTCATTGAGGTTTGTAGGGAGTTCAAGATGCCACTCTGTCTCACGTTCATTGATTTAAAGAAAGCCTTTGATTCTGTGGAGACTGAAGCGGTTATCGAAGCCCTAGCCAAACAGGGTGTTCAAACCCAATACATCAAGATCCTTCGTGAGCTCTATTACGGATTCACCACCAGGATCTCACCATTCTACAAGGAAGTGATCATTGATGTCAAAAGAGGGGTTCGGCAGGGTGATACCATTTCACCAAAACTCTTCAGCGCCACCCTCGAGAACATCATGCAACAATTAGAATGGGAAGGAATGGGAGTGAAGATAGATGGTTGGCAACTACACCACCTCCGCTTCGCTGATGACATCGTTCTAATAACACCAAACATTAGCCAAGCGGCACAAATGCTGGCTGACTTTGACCGAGAATGTGGAAAGATAGGTCTACAGCTGAATCTCAACAAAACTATGTTCATGAAAAATGAACTAGTTCCAGAGGCCCCATTCACTCTCAATGGAACAAACATCTCTGAATGCAGCAGTTATGTGTACCTAGGTCGAGAAGTCAACATGATGAATGACCTAAAACCTGAGCTGCGCAGGAGGAAGAGAGCGGCATGGATTGCCTTCAAAAGCATCGAAAGAAATAGTGAAAAAAAGACAAAAGAACCTCCAGCTCCGGGCACATCTCTCTGACTCCACTGTTCTCCCTGCATTAACATATGCCTCAGAGACCTGGGCCCACTAAAGCAGGATGAGAATGCTATTCGGGTCTCCCAAAGGGGAATCGAAAGAGCTATGCTTGGAATATCACGCCTCACTCAAGTGAGAGAAGGAATCCGGAGTTCCGACCTCCATCGCCGTTCCAGAGTCAGGGATGCTGTCTCGTTTGCCAAGGCATGGAAAATCAGATGGGCTGGACATGTAATGCGATTTGGAGACGACCGCTGGACTAGAGCTGTTACTGACTGGATCCCATGGGATGTCAAAAGATCACGTGGCCGCCCACCTACAAGATGGTCAGACTTCTTCGTCAAGACCATGAACGAACGGTTTGAGGCTCTTCATATTCCTGAAACAACCAGATGCCATTGGGCTACACTGGCACGTGATAGGGTCAAATGGAAATGTTACTCAAACCGTTCCTTCAGAGTCTAGCAATATAATAAAAATTTGGTAATGATGTTGGAATTGAAGTTAAAATGTGGAAGTTGAAATAAAATTTCTCTCTTCAATTAAGAAGTTATACTTCTATAGTACCTTAAAATATTACAGGAAAACCAGAGAGATAGTATAAGTGGGTAGGACATTTGCCCTGCACATAGCCAAATTTCATCCCTGACATTGCATAAGGGTTACCTGAGCACTGCTACGAGTGATCATTGAGCCAAGAGACTGGAGAAAGCCCTGAGCATCACCAGGTATGGCCCCAAAACAAAATCTAGGGAAAGCAATTTCACAAAGACTTCCCTTCCCTTGCAGCCTATTCTATAGAATTTTAGTAAAAATTTAAAAAGTGATAATTTAATTTACTTTTTAATACAAGACAATTTATCTAGGTCTTTGTTAATTATAACAGACAAGAAACTCTTAGAAAATGATTTAAAAATAAAATTTCCATTTCAAAACCAATGTGAGGGATATTTGTGATCTAAGACCTAGAGCAATGTTTCTCATTTCTCAACCTTTCTTTAACCAAGGACCCCTTCCAGCCTCACTTCCTTCCTGTGGCTCCCTTGTCCTACTGGTTGTCCTGTTGTCTTGTACCATAGCCCCATTTATACAGTTTTCACCTGTGGCCCCTTGGAATATCTGGGCACTTACATGGGTCCATGCAGCTCCTAATTGAGAAATGCTGATCACGAAGGTTTTTTGGGTTTTATTTTGGGGGGCCACAACAGGTTTACACAGGGCTTAATCCCGACTCTATGCTCAGGGATAACTCCTGGTGGGGCTTAGGGGATCAATTGTGATGCCAGGAATCAAACCTGGGTCCTTTGTATGACTGGTGAGTATCCTACCTGCTGTGATGTTTCTCTGGCCCCACAAGATTATTGAATCAGTAATCTATGAATTGTAATCTGTTGTCAAAAAATCGCTATCAACTTTTGGTTGTGTATCCATTTAATATTCATGAAACAGAGGGGGTGCTGGAGAGATATTATAGCCAGTAGACCACTTATATATGGTAGACCTGGGTTCAATCCCCAGAACCCCATATGGATCCCCAACCTGCCAGAAGTGATACATAAGCACAGAGCCAGGAGTAAGCCCTGAGCACAGCCAAATGTGATCCTAAAACAAAATGAGACACCAATAATATTTAAGAAAAATGACTCAGGGATGCAGCTCCGCAGTATAACATAGACTTCATGTATATGAGTGAGAGCCTATAATACCTGATTCAAGAAGATGCATTGGCAATCAAAAAAAGGTTGATATCAAAAGAAGATGCTATTAAAGAGAATCAAGCTATAGATCAGATAAAGTGGAATAGTTGTAAATATTTTTGTGGGAGTTTTAAATAGAATCATCAAAGATTGTGGTAAACATGAGCTGACTCTATCCATAGCTTGTAATCCAAAAACTCCTTCCAGGTCTCTCTTGATTGACCCTGAATAAAAATCTTACTTCATGTGACAAAAGGAAGATCCATTAATGTTGCTCATGCATTTCAACATAAAAATGGAATGGAATCATTGACTACAGGTAGAAATGTGCAAAACTACTCAAGATAAATAGGCGGCTTGGAGCCTACATATTCACTCCACTTCTGCCTGCCAGCTTGATTTTTGAATTGGGTGCTCATGGATAAAAGGGATGTGATCTGAAAAAATAGTGTGTGTCTTTTGTGAGTCAGTGTCATGCAATCCCATTCTTCTTGGCGAAATTTATGTTACATGGTATTATACAATGGGCTAATGGAACATCATGCATAAAACTGCCCACTGTGATTGCAATATGTGTCAGAACAATGAATTGTTATATCAGATACTTGTTCAACTGTAAGTAGACCCTATGTGAGTCAATGAGAAGAGGATTTTATTCCCTTGGTACCTGGCGTAGTGTATTGTCTAAAACATGACATAGGCTTTCATTCTATATGACCTGTCACCATTTAAATGGCATCTTTATACACAGGAACATAGTACATTATGAATGCTGCAGTATTATATAGCTAGTTTGTGGAGGTATTTTTCTCCCAAGACCCATTGGTTGTATTTCCTCATCCCCTCCAACAAAGCAACACATAAAAAAGTGCTCAAATGAATTCTTATCTGTCGGAACCTCCTTGGCAGGCTCCTTTGCAAGTAACACACACAACATAAAGAACTTAAAGGCATAAGGTTTTTTAAAAATAATATAAAATGAGACATCTGCAGGGTTGGTTCAACAGTTCAATGGTGTCAGAACTCAAATTTGTACCTTTCCTCAAGTGTCTAAAGTCAATCAAATGGGCACCTTTGACCCCTGTCTAGCAGAATTCAGTTGCAGAAAATGAAAGGCTAAAATGAGACACATATGGAGGCAGACTAAAATACATGGACTGTCCAAGCTTTTAGGTCACCTGGGCAGCCATGAAAGGTCTCACAAGCTTGGCCATTTACTCAACACAGTATGGCTCCCCCTGCCCCATGTGGTTCTCACAGGTGAGCTCTTATCCATAGAGAGAGTAAGGACAGTTAATGAGCACATCAACATTCATCAGGTACAGGCAGATCAGAAGTGCGGTATTTCACACCACTATCAGAAGGCACCCTTAAAATATAAAGTCCCAACCATTCTCTATTCTATTGTTTTCATATATTTTCTATATCTAAAATACCCTTACAGTTCTATTTTATACTTACCTGGCACATTTTTTTTTTTGGTAGCAGATCACTTGATCACTAGGGGCCGAGTGGTAGCCCAGCGGATAGGGCCCTTGCCTTCACGTGGCCGGCCCATGCTGGCCCGGGTTAGATCCCCGCATCCCATATGGTCCCCTGAGCACCGCCAGGAGTAATTCCTGAGTGCAGAGCCAGGAGAAACCCCTGAGCATTGTTGGGTGTGACCCCAAAAATGTAAAAAACAAAAAACAAATAAAAGATCACTTGATCACTTGACATCCTTTATTCGTTGATTTGCTCAAGCAGGCGCCAGTAATATTTCCATTTGACCCTATCATGTGCCAGAGTAGCTCAATGGCATCTGCTTGCTTCAGAAATACGAAGAGCAGGGTCTTGACAAAGAAATCTTACTATCTTGTAGGTGGGCGGCCACGTGATCTTTTGGCGTCCCATGGGATCCAGTCGGTAATGGCGCTAGTCCAGCAGTCATCTCCAAATCGCATTACATGTCTAGCCCATCTGATTTTCCATGCCTTGGCAGATGAGACAGCATCCCCTGACTGGATCGTTGATGGAGGTTGGAAGTCCAGATTCCCTTCTCTCACTTGAGTGAGGCATGATATTCCAAGCATAGCTCTTTCAATTTCTCTTTGGGAGACCAGAATAGCATTCTCATCCTGCTTTCGTAGGGGCCCAGGTCTCAGAGGCATATGTTAATGCAGGGAGAACAGTGGAGTCAAAGAGATGTGCCCAGAGCCAGAGGTTGTTTGTCCTTTTAGCTATTTCTTCGATGCTCTTGAAGGCATCCCATGCCGCTCTCTTCCTCCTTTGCAGCTCAGGTTTTAGGTTGTTCATCATGTTGACTTCTTGACCAAGGTACACAAAACTGCTGCATTCAGAGCTGATTGTTCCATTGAGATGAATGGGGCCTCTGGAACTAGTTCATTTTTCATGAACATTGTTTTGTTGATATTCAGCTGTAGACCAATCTTTCCACATTCTCGGTCAAAAGTCAGTCAGCATCTGCGCAGCTTGGCTAATGTTTGGTGTTATTAGAATAATGTCATCAGCGAAGCAGAGGTGGGTAGTTACCGACTATCTATCTTTACTCCCATTCCTTCCCATTCTAATTGTCATATGGCATTCTTGAGGGTGGCGCTGAAGAGTTTCAGTGAAATGGTATCACCCTGCCAAACCCCTCTTTTGACACCAATGATCACTTCCTTGTAGAATGGTGAGATCCTGGTGGTGAATTCTTAATACAGCTCACGAAGGATCTTGATATATTGGGTTTGAATGCCATTTGGCTAGGGCTTCGATGATCACTTTGTTCTCAACAGAATCAAAGGCTTTCTTTAAATCAATGAGCGTGAGACAGAATGGCATCTTGAACTCCCTACATACCTCAATGAGCTTGGTTACCATGTGGATATGGTCGATTGTGCTGAATCCTTTTTGGAAGCAAGCCAGTAATAACAATGTTTGTAGCAGATATTTGTTACCTAATCTATTCTTTCCTGCTATATTACTCTGTCCTGGTGCATTTTATCAAACACTTTGCATTCTAATACCTAAATATTTTATCCAGGGGCACATCCCCATCCTTGGTTTTGTTGTTGTTGTTGTTGCTAGGGATAAATTTCCTCATGAAAGATGCAACAAACAGTGTGATCACACACAACAGCCCTGTGTGTCCAAGCACTGCAACAAAAATATGCAACTCCCCCTGTGAGCACTGAAACTAAAATCTGTGAGTATTGGGGCTAGGATTGGGAGGGTTTGGGAGTGCCACAATAACCTTCAATGAGAATTAACCAAGTAGTGGCAGAAGTACCACACCAAAGGGTGTAACTCATAGCAGCACCAGAACCATTCGTGTGTGACCCCAGTTATTATACCAACAAGGGAGGGGCATATGTATAAAATAGATCTATGAAACACATTATAGGGCCAAAGAGACAACACCAGTGGTTAAGATCCTCCCCTTGCATGTGATCTACTTCAGTTCAAATCTCTTCTAACTCTACCCCTGTGACAACCACCCTAGCAATGGACTCTTACCTAGCTAGAAAGCCCCACAAGGTTTTTATAAGGAAAAAACCTTATAAAAATCAACGTGAACAAAGGAAAGGAGCATATGCTGCTTGAGTCCATGTGCTGCTGTGCCAACGTGGCCATGCACATGTGGTACCCAAATATATGTGTCTCGAGCATGTCCTTTCTGACATGCTTACAAGGGCTCATTCTGCTTCTGCCTGCATTTGGAGAAGCCCACTTTCTCTCTTGAGTGAGTTTCTCTCTCTCTCTCTCTCTCTCTCTCTCTCTCTCTTTTACACACACACACACTTGTAATTGGGTGACGAATAAGAGTATTGCACAGGTTAATTGTTCAACACTTGCAAGGCAAGCACTGGACCCCTGTTTAGAATACTTAGTTACTTAAACCTTTATCACTTTGAAAGCAGATATGGAACCTCAGAGTATCCTTAATACAATGTTCAAATCATTTCATGCCCTCGCAAGGTCCCTTTTGAGATCAGACTATTTTATCTTGGGAGATACAGAAGTTTCCCCCCCCCCCACCCCCCAAAGATCAGGCTGAGGCATCCAGGAAAAGTGTAACTTGTAGCCAAACTTAAAAACATACAAACAAAAAACAAAAAAAACACTGTTCAAGTACTAGAAGGAGTGTGGTCCAAGGGCTAGACCTGGAAGACTGGGGTCAGAGATCCCTGGGATCCTGGGAAGGCGCGGCCGGGCCTGGGATCGCTTGGCCCCGCCAACTGGGGGCGTGACCTAGCATCTGGGGCGTGGCTTGCCTCCGGGCTGTGCGCATGCGCACCGAGCCCGGGCGACGCGACCCAGCAAACCGCCTGCTCTGCGCCGCGCCTCAGACCTCGCCTTCCTCGCTCTCCGCCCCTCCTTCCCACGGCGCTCCAGGGACCATGACCGATCCTCGCGTGAGGCAGATCAAGATCAAAACCGGCGTGGTGAAGCGGTAAGGTGCCAGCGGCGCACAGCCCTCTCCCACGCTTCCCCCCCCCTCAGTCGCCTCACGGTGAGGCCGGGCCGAGAGCGCAGGCCCGAGGCGGGCGCCTCTCTCCAGGCCCTCGTTCGGGGTCCCGCAGCCCGTGGTCGCCCGGCCCCTTTGCGGGCAAATGGCCCACCCGGAAGCGGTGTGGAGGATGTGGAGAGGCAACGGCCCAGGGCCAGGGCTGGGCTGAGGGGGCAGTGTCTCCGCCCCAGCGACGCGGACGGGTCCAGACCTGCCCTACCCTGGAGTGGCAGCTCGGGTCTCTGGGAAGTTTCCCCGGGGCGGCCGCGAGCCTGGGTCCCCATTCAAGCATTGGACACGCATCACGGAGCCTTTCGGAACCGGGCCGCGAACTTCTCCACACGTTTGTCGAACTTATGCGGCCCAGTCACCCCGAGGGCGGCGGACGCTTGTGTTTTATTATTTTTTTTAGTTTCGCGTTTGTCGAACGCCGGCCGCGTACCACTGGTGGGTCACACTCATAATGTTGGTTTTAATTGGCATAAATTGCAGCCCAGGCATCAATCAATGACTGACGCCTACCCCCGCCCCCCGTCCCGGGCTTCCGGCCGACGCCTAGGGGTGTGCCCCAAGTTTTCTTGGTGCGCCCCAGAGAGAGCTATCTTCACTTTGGGTGTTGTGGCACGTGCAGGCCGAAAGATCTACAGCCTTAGGAAGGAGCGGGCTGTTTGGCAGCAAACAACTTCTGATCCTAGCCTAACCACTTGGCATGTCCCTGGTTGCCCACGTTCCTTCCCTTATTGGAAGGGACAGAGCAAAGGGAGGAAGAAATTCACTTTTTAAGGTGCATCCAGAGTTGTAGGGCTCTCTGCCTTACTCTGAGCTTCCCTAGGAGAGTTACTGTTGGGGCAGTAGGGAAATAAATAGTATGAATAGTAGTTTCTGAAGTGAGCCTGTTTGCATTCAGATCTGCCATTCGTTATCTGGTCTGCATCCCTTCAGGTTATTTCTTGTAAAATGGAAGGACACCCCCCCACCTCCACCACACATGTACCGTTGTGCAAGAAATGCCAGCTTAATGTAGTTGTACACAGTGTGGCGAACAGTGTGTAGTTAGTAAATGTAAATTAATATTTCATGATGGGGCCGGAGCGATAGCCCAGCGGGTAGGGCGTTTTGCCTTGCACGCGGCCGGCCTGTGCTGGCCTTGGTTCGATCCCCGGCACCCCATATGGTCCCTCGAGCACCGCCAGGAGTGATTCCTGAGTGCAGAGCCAGGAGTAACCCCTGAGCATTGCCGGGTGTGACCCAAAAAGCAAAAAAAAAAAAAAAAAATTAATATTTCATGTAAATTAATATTTCATGTAAATTAATGTTTCTCGTATTTCCGTTTTACAGATGAAAAGCGGGGCTTAATGATTCAAATTAAAAAAACTAAATTAATCTTGAGGTCACTACTAGCTAATGGCAGAGCAAGGGGAAAACTGGGGTGTCTGATCTGACTTTATTTTAAGCGACCATGCTCTTTAAAAAAAAAGTATTTTAAAATCTATGTCACATATGTATATACACAGTGGAATACTACTCAGCTGTGTGGAAAGGTGAAATGGGATTGGAGGAAGTCATGCCAAGTGAAGTGAGGCAGAAGGAAAACGATAAGCACTAGATAGGTGATCTCACGCATTTGAGGATTGTTAAGAAAACAAAGCAAGCTATTAAATAGTCCCAGTGGAAACAGCTCTGAGTTATCAGTAGAATTGTGATAGTGTGCTAGGGTGGGTGGTGGAGGCAGGTTTGGTTAATAATGGTGGAAGGATACAGACACCTTGGTGGCATGGTGAGTAGCACTGCACATACAAAATAATATTGGTGCTGTTTAAAAACTAGGATGTTGTTACTAGGAAGGGAATGGTGACCTAATGAAAATATAAGTAATCTCATTCACCAGTTTTCACTTTTGCTAGATTTTTTGTTATGTCATTTTGGTGAACTTCAAAATATTCCCAATTATGAAAAGTGAGAAGTTTTGTTTTCAGTTTATTTCGTGATAGAGCATTGTCAAACTTCAGTTTTGATATTTCATACTTAAGTAATCTTAGCTTTTTTGTGAAATTCCTTCCTTTTTAAAATTAAATTGTTTATAAGTTAATGGAAGTTTTTTTTTTTTAATCAATTTTCGTAGCAGAGGTGTTTGGATCACATGCAGTGCAGTTCATGGGACCATATGTGGTGCTGGGTTTCACAAGTGCCTTAGCCTCCTCTGCTATCTCTTGGACTCCTTCATACTTTTTAGTTTTTTTTGTTTTGGGTCACACTTGACATTTCTTAGGCTCTCCACTCAGAGAGACCCATATGACATGCCAGGGATAGAACCCAAATTGGCCATGTGCAGTTCAAGTGCCCTACCCATTATGCTATCTCTCACCCCCTTCCCTTTTTAAATATTTTTTGTTTGTTTAATTTTGGGCTTATACCATATATAAGTTCACATGGCTCTGAGTGCAGGGAGCACACCCTGGCAGTTTTGGGGGACCATGTGGGTTGCTTGGGATTGAACCATGGTCAACCAACCTACCTGTTGTGCTGTCTCTCTGCCCCCTTTGTACTTATTTCCAGATGACATTTTTTATGATATTTTGGTATAGAACTTCTTTATGTTTGCTAAAATGAGGGTGGTTTTGTTGTTTTTGCTTTTTTGGGTCAAACCTAGTTATGCTGGCTATGCTAGTTACTCCTAGCAGTGTTCATGGGATGCTGGGGATCAAACCCAGGTCAGCCACGTACATGCATGCAAACACCTTATCCCCTATACTATTGCTCCACTATTGCCACTCGAGGTGTTGCAGGTGTGTCTGCGGTGTCCAGCTGCGCCGGCAGGTGACAGACAGGAGACAGGCTTGTCTACACCCAGGACTCTGCCCCCGTGGGCCCTGGATATTCAATGGTCTGACATAGAAAAAGACTGGGTCCCCTGGGATGAACCCAGAGCCACGGCAGAGCCTGGCAAGCTACCCGTGGTGTATTCAATATGCCAAAAACAGTAACAATAATGGACCTCATTACCAACGAATGGGGATGTTACTGGTGCCCTCTCGAGCAAAACGATGAACAACGGGAAGACAAGTGATACAAGTGAAATGAAAAATTTCACTGTTCATACTCATATTACCTCAGTAGATGATTGTCAAAATTCACAAAATCATGTGTTTCTTTTTTTTAAAAGTGGGGAGCCCCCACACCCAGCAGTGTTCATAGCTTACTCTTGGCGCTGCAATCACTTCAGGTGGTGCTCAGAGGATCCTATTTGGTGCTGGGAATTGAACCAGTGTTATCTGCCATGCAAGGCCTTTTTGGACTGTATGGGATGCCAGCTATCTACCCCTGGTCAACTTCTTGCAAGGCAGACGTACTATCTGCTGTACTATCTCTCCTGTCCCTGAAAGTCAGTTTCCTTTTTTTTTTTTTTTTTTTTTGTCTTTTTGGGTCACACCCACTGATGCCCAGGAGTTACTCCTGGCTCTGCACTCAGGAATTATTCCTGTGGTACTGGGGAGATGCTGGGTGTTAAATTCAGGTGGGCTGTGTGCAAGGCAAACACTGTACCCACTACTATCACTCCAGCCCCCTGAAAGTCAGTTTCAAGGGAGATACCTCAAAGGGCTTTTGTACCTGGGAGGCACTGTCAGGAAATAACCCCAACTCCTCCCTCCCGCCTCAGGCACATAAAGGCCTTGTACACTATAGATGTAGCACCCCTCTGAAATAAACCAATTCCCCTATAAGCCTTGGTTTTTGTTGAGAGAGAGAGAGAGAGAGAGAGAGAGAGAGAGAGAGAGAGAGAGAGAGAGAGAGAGAAGAGAGAGAGAGATCAAACATTTGTATCCCATAACCTTATTTCACTTCAAAAGTAACAGCTTTTGTTTGGAAGAGATTCTAAGTCATTCATACTCTCTAGTCCCATAGTTTTCTCTTTAGGAATAAATTTTGTACACACACATGCGTGTGTGTGTGAGAACTGATGTTCAGTTCAGGTAAGCTGTATGAGGAATAATGTTTCTTTTCTTTTTTTTTTTTTTTTTTGCCACACCCAGCAATGCTCAGGGCTTATTCCTGGCTCTACGCTTAGGGATTACTTTTTGGTGGGGTACGATATAGACTGCCCCATTTGGTCCCCCTGCCCTGCCTGGTGTGACCCCTGAACACCACCAAGTGTGGCCCCAAAACAGAAACAAGATTTTATCAGATCTATTAGAGACTTTCTGTGATCCGAAATTTGCCTGTGTTTTACTTACTTATTTTTTCAAAAGTTTCCTATGTTTTAGGAAGAAATCTTTTTTTAGGGGGTAAGGGAGATTTGGTTTCAAACCCAGAGCTGTTCCTGACTCTGCTTAGGAGTGACCCCTGGTGGCACTTGAGAAACCCATTGAACTGGGGTCAGTGGCATTCAAAGCAAATGCCTTAAATCCCATAGTATTTCTCTGGTCCCTAGAAACAAATGTTGACAGGCAGTAGTTGGAATGTTATAGAAGTATGGGAATGGCAACGATGGTGGTATTTGACATCAGGGAAATTGAAACAATGTTGGAAGATGAACATTTTAGCACGTTGACAGAATGGTTTAGGCAGTGTAGTGGAAGATGTCCGTAAAGTAACTAGTGTCAGATTTTAGACCCAAAGAAAATATGTAGAACCCTGGTTGGTTATATGCACGGCAAATGCCCTACCTGCTGTACTATCACTCTGGCCCCAAGTCTGTGACTCGTAGGACTCCTTAAATACCCACTTCCTGGAAACAGAAATGATTTTTTTTTTCTTTTTTGGGTCATACCCAGCAATGCTCGTGGTTTACTCCTGGCTCTGCACTCAGGAATTAACTCCTGGAGGTACTCAGGGATCATATGGGATACCCGGATCAAACCCAAGTTGGCTGTGTGTAAGGCAAGCGCTCTACCCGCAATGCTATTGCTCTGCCCAGAAATGATTGTTTTTAGGGTTAATTGTGATAGAAACTAAATATTTGTGTGAGGGTATGTCTGTCTGAGTGCATGCACTTGTGCTTGGGTGGAGTATAAAACTAAATTTCTTGGAGCAGCAGCTTTTTTTTTTTCATATTTGATTAGTGTAGGATTTTGGGTCTACACTGATCAAATATGAAAAAAATTCATATTTGAATTTTGTAGATTTGGGTCACAGCTAATCTGACAGCCTTAGCAGGGAGTTAAACATTACTCCAATTTTTCTTTTTTCTCTGTTCAGAACTATGAATCTTTTATCTTCTCCATGTCCTGCTGGCATCAGCTGTCCCAGGTTTCTCTGAGGTTTCCTGGGATGTGAAACCTTCAGTGCTTAAACTGAGAAAGTTCCCGTTACCTTCTGTAACCAGTTTTGTGCCTTGAGTTATTTTTATTTTGGGGTTGTACCATGTGGTGCTCACGACTTACTCCTGGCTCTGCACAAAGGAATTTCTCCTGGTAGGGTTCAGGGACCATTAAAGGTTGCTGGGGATTGAACCTGGGTTGACCATGTGCAAGGTAAGCATCTTACCTCCTGTACTATAATGTTGACTCCATATTTTTGGAGGCCCTTGTCAGATAGTACAGTATGAGTTGAATATTGTATTTAATTTAAGTTTAAGCTTAAGCTTAAATGCTTTCTAAGAATCCTTGTCAGAGTAGCTATTTTTTTCTGTATCGTTAATAAATGAGGATAGTTTTCACCTAACGTAGTAAGAAATATACCTTAAGTGAAGAACAGTAGGATTGCTTTTTTTTAATACTTAGGATTTCAGCATAAATCTCCTGTCAATATTGTGTGTTTCCAAGTAAGATTGTGTTTACAAAGTGTTATTTGTATTAGGTTTATGGTAGTTAGTTCATGACATTCCTCTGCATTTACTATGAAAGGTTATCTAGCCACTTTACAGCCAACTTATTTTCAGTAAATCCTGCTAAACTAGCTCACTGGTGAGTGACTTGATTAAAAATACTTTCTTAACTACATCTTCTTTTTTTTTTTTTTTAACTACATCTTCTTATAACTATTTTAGATTGATAATGGCTTAAAGTCCAGTGTGAACAAAGAATGTTAGGGCATTGAAAATAGTACTGACATTGGCCCATAGTTTTCTTCTGATTAAATGAAAGTGACACCAGTAGATTAGAATGAGACTAGGACAATTCACACTGCAATTGTGTTAGTTTAACTTTAACAATCTTTTAACGCTCTTGTTTAAATGTAGCTGACATACCATAATTACAAATCTACAAGCCTTGATTATAGAATTTTACATCATGAATCTGTGGGGAAATTGTATTGATTTTTTTTTTTTAATAACGCCAGCACCTTTCTCAAACTGTGACATCTTTCAAAGTTTGTTTATATCTCTGCCTCTTTGCAATTGTATATATGTGTTGGTATGTGCCTATGTATGCCCACACTATATACAGTAGGTATAAAAAACATAAAAGAAATAAAATCTCCATGTTACACATTATATTCATGTTACAGTGACACATACTGAATATGTACTACTGGTACATAATAAGAGTGAAATGCTTTGTCTGTGCTCCACACTGTTTATTATATAACACGTTTTTTTATGAGTGAAATAATAAGAGTGAAATACAAATATCATGCCTGTATAGATATGAAATAGTTTTTGCCCATACTTCCCATATTTAAATAATGGTGTAAAAGAAGTACAGTACAGTAGTCATTATCTAGAGTTTAGCTGCTTAAGCTGTGGGTCAGAACCCTGCGTGAGGTTGTGTAACAATGTGGAGATAATGAAAAATTTGGCATTAGTAAGAGGCTTCTGAACACAAAAACCGCCAAATTAATTTGCTCAAATGTGCATGAATCACGTGTTCTGAATAGTGCTTGCATGCATTACATTTCTTGGACGAAAAAGGGTTACAGGTGGTAAATTTTGTGTCCTTGGTCTAAGAGAGGTTAAGAAGAGCATAGCCTAATCTTTTCTTCTTCCATGTCTTACCTCTTGGATTTGAGTTAAAGCAGATTCAGCCAGAATGACCAACCTGTCACCTTTAAATGTAGCCAACCCATTGGAATTTCTGAAGTGTACCTAGTTCTCCTAAGTGTGATGGTCAGCAGGCAGTGTCAGACTGGGTACAAATGGTACCTTTGAATGAAGAGGTGGTACTTTTTCATTTCTGTCAGCTGCTTGAGCTGGCAGATAGATGTCACTTTAAGCTGTAAAGGGTGCCTGCTGACAGCCCATTCCCAACACTCATGATCGCAAGTGAAAATTAAAGATCTTTTTTCCCTTTGTATATGTCTGTATAGCATTTTCACTGCCATCTTCATAACAGGAAGCTTTGGAAATCTTGCAAGCAAATTTAGAATTTATTTATAAGAATAATAAATAGTCTAGAATTCTTAAAATATAAATGCTTAGACATATAATCTGTTTGCTCTAGTATTCCAGTTCCAGTAATATGTTTTTAGAACAGAATTCTACTATGATGCTGTTTTATTTACACATAGAACTAATCATTTAATATCAGTATAGGTCTAATTGATCCAGAGGCCATTTATTTAACAATGTCACTCAGAACCTCCTTTGAATTATCTGCTGAATTACTTCTAGTGTTGGTACATAATATCAACAAAAGCCTTTCTTTTGAACAAGTGGATAAATGAAAAGGAAAAGATACCTTTTTCATATTTAGCCCAAAAATGTGTTATGTAAGAAGCAGTGTGGAGCCACAGACAAAATTGTATTACAGTGTAATAGTTACTTTGGTTATTGTTCTATGCGGGGGAATAAACATACCTGACTAAGTTCAGGACTTATTCTGGTTCTGTACTGACAGATTACTCCTGGTGGAGATTAGGGACCATATGTGATGCCAGGTGTTGAACTGGGATTGACTGTTTTGTACTATCTCTTCATCCCCAATAGTTATTTTTCTTACAGTTGGAATTAATAGTGGGATCCTGGATCCACTAACCATATGATACATATGGCTACTATGGGCAAGTTCCTTAATCTTTTTAAGGAACATGCTTGGCATTTTTTTTTTAGCTGAAAAACATGTCAGTGGTAATATCTGCCTCATGTTGGAAGAAGTGAGAGTATAAAGTATTCAGGCTAAATGCCTGATAAGTAGTAAATATTCAAGGTATGTTTACTGTTATTATTCTGTAGCCTATGGATAAGGCTTAGTGATACCTGGTGAGACCCTAGAACTCGCGCTTTATTTTAGAATGTGTCAAAAGCTTTTTTCCCCATTCATCATGTTTACTAATTGACTGGAAGGAGTGGGAATGAACATGAAGCTTGTGTTTTTCAATAATCTATAGAAGTTTGTAATGGTCACTTCTATAAACTGCTGAGGCACCAATCCACTATTCCCAAGTCTCAGTAAAAATCTGTTTACCGCTGACCTTGTCCTTTTAAAGTATTAAAAAGTACTACATCATTATTATTAACAGTGTGCCAAAGCCATTTCCACTCTTATTGTAGTTCCATAGTTTATTATAGGGAAGAGTAGTTAATTGAGTTTTTGAGAGCCTTATTCTAAAATGGATGAGTGATTTACCACAACCATTCAGAAGACATTTTGCAATGTTAATGCTACATCATACTTATTTTAAACACTCCTTAACATTTTACTTTTAACCAGATTGGTATTATAAATCCTGTCACCTTTTTACTAGAGAAATATCTTAGGAAGCCTTAACTTGTGTGTATATTTTCTATCTTAGGGTTTATTTGTTTTCAGAGGTTATTGGGGCAAATAGGCATCTACCTTTGTTCCTGAACATTACTAAATTGCATTGCTTTTAATATGACATCCATTGCTTGAAATAAAGTTGTACCCTATGAAACTTTCGAAGACCTGTAAAGTCAGCTAAAGTGCATTTCAACTTAGGTTACTAGTACATGGTAATTTTGAGCTCCAAACTTAGGATATTAAGGTGGAAGGATTCTCTATTAGAATATGTTAACAGTTTCCTCAATACTTGGTGTCTCAGTTCTTCCTGAAATTCTTGATAAGCTAGACTCTTTAATATTAGGACCCAAGGATATAGTGCTTTGGGGACCTACATTGCAGAGATTATTAGAGTTACCCTGACAGTGCACAGGCACCTTCAGGACTGCACCCAGGAAATGTCTGGGAGACCATGAGGTATCAGGAATTAAATTGGCTTGTGCCTAACTCCTGTACTCTAGCTTCTATGACATTTATTTAAGGTCAGGTGTGTCTCATCTTCTTAGAAACAGAGACTTTTTAGAGACAAGTGATTTATACTAGGAACTTAAGGGTGTTTCAGTGTGCAAGTCAATGTAATATAACATACCAAAAGAAGGAAGATCAGCTTTGATAAATTTCAGCTTCCATTTATTAAAAAATAAAGTGGGAATAGGAAATCATCTTAACCAAGTAACGATCATATTCAACAAACACAAATCACATGATACTCAATAACAAAAACCTAAAAGCCAGGTTGTCCAGTTTCACACTATCACTGAGAATAGATCTTCACTTTCAATACTGTTTTTCAGCATGGTATGGAGTCTAGCCAGTCCTACCACTTGGGACAAGGTAGTGAAATAAAGTAAAATTGAAGTAAAAAATGCAAATTGGAAAATATGTAAAGCTATCATTGTGGGGACTCAGCATGGTCCCGACAGGGGCTGAGGACTGTCTAATCACCCCTCCCACCCCCATGGACAAAGAAATAAGATCACAGACTCATGAAAGACTGAAGCTCCTTTCCTTTAATCTCTCTCCATTTACTCCTCACTCCATCTCACTCCATATACCTCAAGTCTCTAGAGATACATACTTTACTAAAGGTTTTCGGAAAGGGGTCACAAGAGGTAATGGACTTTTGTTGGATGACAGAGTTAGCTAGTCTGGGAGCTTTATTGTTTTACCCACTCACAGCTTAATTTACTTACATGTTCTTGAGCCAAGGTTCATTATTGTGTGTGTGTGTGTGTGTGTGTGTGTTCATGTAACAATTTTATTTTTATTTTTTTTTTAAATTTTTTATTATACCACAGTGAAACATACATTTACAAAGGTGTTCATAATTGGTTCTTGGTAATACAGTATTCCAGCATCCATCCCTCCACCAGTGCCCCAATTTCCACCACCAATGTACCCCACCCCCTCCCCGGCCACCCCTAGGCTGCCTCAATAGCAGGTACCCCCCTTTCTCTCTCTCTCTCTCTCTCTCTCTCTCTCTGTATCTCTCTCCTCTTCTTTTACACATTGCTGCTAACCCTGCAGATATTTAGGGCTATCATTTAAGTCTCTTTGTGTATATTCAATGGTGAGTTCTAATCTGACATTACCATTTCCCACACTTAGTAAAACACTGGTATATATTTATATCCCATTAATGAATGCAGTCATTCTATACCTGTCCTTTTCCTTCTGACTAATTTCACTCAGCATGATAGTCTCCATGTCCATCCATTTGCAGGTAAATTTCATAATTTTGTCTTTTCTGACAGCTGCATAGTATTCCATCATGTAGATATACCACAGTTTCTTTTAGCCAGTCCTCTGCTCTCGGGCACTTAGGTTGTTTCCAGATTCTAGCTATTGTGAATAGTGCAGCGATGAATATAGATAGTGTTTCTGCCATGTGTTTTTGGGTCTCTAGGGTATATTCTTAGGAGTGGTATTGCTGGATCAAATGGGAGCTCAATATCAAGTTTTCGGAGCAATGTCCATATTGTTTTCCAAAAGGGCTGGACCAATCAGCACTCCCACCAACAGTGGATGAGAGTCCCTTTTTCCCCGCAACCACGCCAGCACCAGTTCTTGCTGTTTTGGATGTGTGCCAGTCTGTGGTGAGATGGTCCCTCGTTGTTGTTTTGATTTGCATCTCCCTGATGATTAATGATGAAGAGCACTTTTTCATATGCCTTTTGGCCATTCGAATTTTTTTTTTTGGAAGCTTCTGTTCATTTCTTCTCCCCATTTTTTGATGGGGTTGGCTGTTTTTTTCTTGTGGAAGTGCTACCAGTGCCTGATATATCCTGGATATTAACCCCTTGTCAGATGGGTATTGGGTGAATATTCTTTTCCACTCTGTGGATTGTCTTTGTATCTTGGTGACCGTTTCTTTTGAGATGCAGAAGCCTTTCAATTTTATATAATCCCATTTGTTTATCTTTACTTCCATTTGCTTGGTCAGTGGTGTGTCGTCTTTAAAGATACTTTTTGTTTCGATGTCGTGAGCGTTTCTCCTATGTTTTCTTCGATAATAGATTATAGGAAGGCTCATATTAGTTTGCCCTCAAACTAATATGTACCTTATAGATTCATGTCTGATGTTGAGATCTGTAATCCATTTTGATCTGACTTTTGTGCATGGTGTTAGAAGGAGGTCTAAGTTGATTTTTTTTACACGTAGCTGCCCTTTTATTTACACGTAGAACCCAAATAAATAGAATTAGAAATGAAAACGGGGACATCACAATAGAAACCACAGAAATTCAAAAGATCATCAGAGTTAGGGTTAGGGTATGAGAGTCTTTATGCCATGAAACAAGAGAACCTAGAAGAAACGGACAAATTCCTGGATTCCTATAGCCTCCCAAGGCTGCAACACGATGATTTGGAATACCTCAACAAACCTCTCTCCATCTAGGAGATGGAATCGGTAATCAAAAGTCTCCCCAAACACAAAAGCCCAGGTTCATATGGATTCACCAGTGAATTAAGCCAAGGTTCATTCTATTGAGATCTCTCTCCTATGTAAACACTGCTAGAGGGTGTGGCAGTTACAGAAGTCACCTTGACTCTGAATAACTTCTGACTTATACATCTACTAAGACTTCTATGTTTTCTAGATTGGGCAAAGCTCCTGTTTATACCCACTGCACCCAGTGTGGGACAGTTAGAATTTACCAGGAGACTATCACCCTGGCTACAGGAAGATTATAGGAAGGATCATATTAGTTTGCCCTCACACAGACAAGAGTGACCCTTTCCGTATATGGAGAACAAGATACTCAGAATCACCCTGTACAGATAATAAATAAGGACCTTGTGGGTACCATCTAGATTACGTGGAAGCCCATGAAATTAAGATGTTTTACTTTATATCAGCTCTTTCTCTCTCTCCAGTGTTTTACATAAGAGATAATTTCGGAAGAAGGGATTAGTCCTTGGCTAGTCCTTGGTTTATACCTATAATAGGGCGTGGCACCACCCTTTTTACAAGCTGTTTAGGGCATTGAATTTAGGCAAAAGGATATTCATTATAACCCCTTAATGTATGAATGGCAAGTCACAGTGTGTAAGAGAAGGGAGAGAGAATGAGAGAGAGAGAGAGAGAAGAAAAGTACCTGCTATAGAGGCAGGGTGGCGGGAGGGCATCTTGGGAAAATTGGTGGTGGGAAATGGGCACTGGTGGAGGTATGGGTGCCACAGTACTGTGCGACTAAGACCTAATCATGAACAGCTTTGTAAATGTCTATCTTTCAGTGCTGTAATATAATAATATTAATACTTGTCACATGTCACTTTTCTTCCTGTTGTTCATTGATTTGCCCGAAGGACACCAGTAACGTCTCCATTCGTTGGGAATGAGATCCATTATTGTTACTGTTTTTGGCATATCGAATACACCATCGGTAGCTTGCCAGGCTCTACCGTGGCTCTGGGTTCATTCCAGGGGACCCAATCTTTTTCTATGTCAGACCATCAACCATCCAGGGCCCATGGGGCAGAGCCCTGGTGATGTAGACAAGCCTTCTCCTGTCTGCCACTTGCCTACACAGCTGGGCACCACCACAGCCATACCTACAATACCTCGAGGGGCAGAAATAATAATACTATTAACATTAATAATAATAAATGAAGTCATCCTGAGCCGGAGCAATAGTACAACCAGTAAGGCATTTGCCTTGCACATGGACTACCTGTGTTCGATTCTCAGTATCCCATATGGTCTCCCGAACACTGCCAGGAGTAATTCCTGAGTACAGAGCCAGGAGAAACCCCTGAGCATTGCCAGTGCTAACCCAAAAATAAAAAAAAAAAAGTGATGTCGTCTTTTAAAATAAAAATCAAAAGGAAATTCAAAGGTACTCCATGTTCATGGGTTGAAAGAACTGACAATCCTGCTATATAATCTATATCACCCACTAGGATGGAGGACAATTTTCCTGTAAGTACCTGGCACATTGACTGCCTGCTGACCATTCTTCCTTCAGTACTAGTTCACACTTGTGTGCTGTAATGAATCTTCTACCTTTAATAAATGTTTTTTAATTTTTTTTATGTACACATGTAAAAACATTTTTCATGTGACCATATATGCTTTCATCTCACTAAGTTCAGTTATCTTAAGAGAGCAATACCAATTATTTTGCATTCTGCAGAGAATTTTAGAGAGTGCTTTCATATTGTTGAAATGACAATATAAAAATTATGGGGGTCAGGGTTGTGGCCAAGTGGAGAAACAGTTACCTTACATGTGTGAGGCCCTGAGTTTTACCTGCAGCACTGTTTAAAAAAAAAGGCAACAAAACCCAATTAAATGTATAGATTTATTAAACTATTTAAAACATTTTGAATAGGACCCTCAGGAAAATTTTTTTCAAATACAAATGCAAAATTATAAAATTAAAGAAAAATACAGTTTTAAATAAATTGTATGTTCAGTTGCCATCTGACCAAACAGACTAAGCAGCAGCAGAAAAAAGCTTTAAAAGACCAATAGCACCTTGCTAGTACATTGCTAATAAGGACTAATAGGTACTTAAACTGATGAAAGTGATTCAGACAACAACATATTAACCCCCCTACTGTGCCCTGTTTTAGGCTGTTAATAGACATTAGCCTTTTAAAGAAAGACTAACACTTTTATATATTCGTTTTCTAAGCTTTTTGATACATTAGTGAACTGTTAGAGCCACTTGCTACAATTTTTATAGTTTAGTGCATTTTCTGGAATACCTTTGAGAATACGAACTGTTCTAAAAGTTTAGAGTTTATATAATTCTTAACAGATTTTAATATAATTTTATTGATTACTGTAAAAAATGTTTATTGGATGTGAGAAATGATTTGAGAAATGATCTGATATTCACAGACAAGTAATATTATATTTAGGCAAATGATTACAGGTTTTATTTTTTTTTCTTTAAGCATATCGTCTGATGGCAAAAATTTGGACTTTGGTAATTTAAAGTAAAAGCATAAGCAGAGTACCTAGAAAGCAATGGTACTTACACAAAAATTTCTAATATTTTCATTATTTTTCATGTCTGTTTAAAACCAAAAAAAAAAAATAAAGCAAAAATGTTTGTGTGATTACAGTTCATGGATTTATTTGAATACAAAATAAGTATCTAAAGAGTAGGACTAGACATAGGAGGTGTTTGTTGCTAAAAGTAGTGCTGGGTATAGTTTTCCTTATTTACTTTGAGGGTTAACTCCCAAATGCTGGATGGATGGTATCTGTAGCAACCAGATACCATCAACAACTCTTTCCCGAGCCATACACATAGCTTCATCTTTCTTACAGTTAAGTGGCTACCAAAGCCCAAGAAAATCCTTGTTCTCCCATGGGAAAAATATTTTGTAGCTAGCAGAGTTGAACCAGAATGATAAAAGATTCGAGATAACTGGCACTGACCAATAAGGATGCCAGTCTCTATGAGCACATTTTTATAGGACTGAGGATTCATTCTTAAATATATTTCAATGGTGCTCTTCAGCTTATTATGCTTTTAAAGTTCTTTGCTAATGCCAATTGTTCCTCAGATCTTCATTCATTCTATGTTTTTGCCCAGATAAACCCTCTCCTACTATAAACAATTTTGAGTTGAAAGAGCCTTTGTGAATACGGTTTAACACCTAATGCATGATAAAATCCTAGATCAGCATTCTTTAATTCTCAACTGTGCATGGGTTTTTACTTGCTGAACATTCAGACTGGTGTCTTATTTGATGGGTCAAATTATGAGATTAGTGATAACTTCCCTTAGTGCACTTTAATAAAAAGATACCTTTGTAACCTGACCTAAATTTAATTTACTTTGGTAGCAGAGACTGTGTTTTGAATTGAAAAGATTACTATGGCTAAGAAATAGTAGAGCTGAAATGAGACTGCCTTGTGAGTGACACCAGTACTCTAAATGTACCTTTTTCACTTTGATAAATTTATATAAAGGATGAGACTGACTGTGAGGAATTGGATATAGAAAGAGAAATAACATTCTCTTTCTAGGACTTGTGGTGTAAGAAAAAGAAAAAAAAATCATGTAGTTAAGAGTAGCTTCCTTTTGCTCCATGAACCCTGCATGGTTATGGCAAACTTCAGGGTTTTTCAACCTTAGCTCTTCTGACATTCTAGGGTGAATAATTCTTTGCTGGGCTCTGGGAAAGATTCTTCTTTCCATAGGGTGCTTAGCAGTATTCGTAACTGCATACTCACTGTTCACAGACACCTGTGACAACACCCACTTCCCCATCATTTCTTAAAACCAACAACAGTGAAACTCAGACCATCACCCATAATATTTCGCAGTCTGACTTGATCTTTACTTGTGAGTAACAACTGATAGCATTATCCTTACCAACCATGTTTTGAATAGCATAAAAAGCCTATTTTCTGTAGCTGCTGTCTTGCTTAATCCTCTCATTTCCCTTCTGTTTTTTTTCTTATTTTGGATCAATGAATATATGATAAAGGCTTTTGAGTAATGAAGTAGTAAATAAGACAGACATAGTACTTGTCCTTGTGTAGGTTACCCTCTCTCAAAAGTTCTTTGGGAACCCCCTTTGTACCTTCATCAAGCAAAGCACTTCCATTCCTATGGCTTCCATTAATTCAGCATGCTCAGAATCTATGTGTTCTCCAGCCCACACCTTTGTTTCTCCAGGCCTGTTTTTCTGGATATCTCTAAAAACATTGATTTTTCTGTTTTCCCTCGTTTTTATATATTAGAGATGACTACAAGAGTATCCCACCCGCACTGCAGAGCCTGGCAAGCTACCCGTGTTGTATATGATATGCCAAATACCAGTAACAATTATAGACCTCATTCCCATGACCTGATGGGATGGTTTGAGGCTCTTTATGTTCCTGGACCAAGCAGATGCCCTTGGGCTCTACTAGATTGCGACAGGACATATGGAGATGTTACTGGTGCCTGGTCGAGCAAATCGATGATGAACAGGGAGACAAATGATACAAGTGATTCTTTCAAATCTGTTCTTTCTGGTCTTGTCTCAGACAGTAGCACTATTTTTTTTTCCTTTTTGGGTTACACCCAGCCATGCTCAGGGGTTACTCCTGGCTCTGCACTCAGGAGTTACTCCTGACGGTGCTTGGGGGACCATATGGGATGCCAGAGATCGAACCCGGGCCGCCATGGGCCGGCTGCGTGCAAGGCAAATGCCCTACCCGCTGGGCTATCGCTCCGGCCCCCAACAGCGGCACTATTAAATGACTGCACAGTTACCTTTAGCAACTCCTTATCTTTCCATGTGCACCATTCATTTGTGATTTAAATAATTTTCTACTTACCCTACACCTCTCACTTGCCACAGCTGCCATTCTTGACTAGTACTTTCTATTGTTTCACAACTGCCCTTGCCTTATTTGTCTTCCTGGCATAGTTTTGCCCCTATTCTCTATATGGCAGCAGTTAGTGATCTTTTAAGAAAGTTAAATATAAGAGGCTAGGAAGATAGTACAGCAGATAAAAGCACTTGCCTTTCATGCAGCAAGCCCAGTTTGATCTCTGACCCCTCAAATGACCCCCAAGTACTGCCAGGTTTGATCATAGGTATGTTCTCACCCCAACCCCCATAAATAGTTTCAGGAAATAGGCAAATTTTATATAACCATTTAAGATCATATTCTGCACCTCTACTCTTTTATTTAATCTATCTTCCTTTCTAAATATTTGCTGTTCCATTTTCTTTGGGGTTTTGGGTCACACCAGGTGGTACTAAAGGTTTACTTTTGGCTCTGTGCTCAGGGGATCATTCCTGCGGGTGCTCAGGACCAAATGTTGGGGATAAAATCAGGCAAATGCCTTAACTTCTGTAGAGGCTTTCCAACCCTAATTTTTTTTCTCCCTCTAAGAAAAACCCAATTATTACCTCATTTTCTTAAGAAAGCCTTCCCTAACAGCCCTCTTTCAACTTCACTTAATTAGGTTGTTTTAAAAAGAATTAAATCCAGAGAAGTTGGGGAGTTAAGGTGCTTGCCTTCATGTGGCTGACCCCAGTTTGATCCCCCAGCTATAGCATCTGCAATGATCCAGGAGTAAGCAAGCCCCAAGTACAGTCGGTGTGGTCACCTCCCCCCCCCCAAATAGATTGAAGACAAAGAAAATATTTGTAAATAAATTAACCATTTTACTAAATGATGTCTGATTATAGAATACATACTAGATTTTAATCTTGTGTTCTAATTTTGACAACTGAATTTCTGGTTGTAAATTTCTTTGTTATTTTCTTAAGACTTCTGTCTGTTCAAAGAAGAACATGAGATGCAGATCTAATGTAATTGAGAAAAAGTTTTTATTTTTTTCACTTTAAACACCATGATTACTAAGTTGTTCATAATACAGTTGTTACAGTCATTCAGTGTTGCACATCAGTCACACCACTAGATTGACCTTCCTTCTACTATTGTCTCCAGTTTCCCATCAATTCCCCAAGCCTGACCCCTTAGCAGGCACAAAATTATTTCATATTGCCTGTTAAACTAAATGGCTATTGGAATTATTAAAAAAAAGTTCAGTAAAAGGAAGTTTGTGAGATTGTTATATCGCACGTGGGGTCATTAAGTCCTTATTTAGGGTTTTCTAAGCTGTTTGTTGCTAGTTGAGCCTTCTGTGCTGCTTTTTGTTTGTTGAGTGTAGTTGACTTCTGTTCCTTTCCTATCTAATTTGGTATGCTCCTACTGGGATGTCAGTATTGTGGAATTTGGAGATGTTGTATGGTGTATATGTGTCTCTGGGCTCCCTGTGCTCCAGTATCTGTAGAACTGGACCCATGACTTTACATGTGATGGGTGTGGGTATGGCTTCTAGAAGTACAGTGGTAGGTAAGGGATGGCTGCCCACCCCCACTCCGAGAAGACCTCAGAGTTTTCAGCCTGGAAACTGGCATACCTGGAAATTTCGTTGGTTTAGTATCTCTGGAGAGATGAATCATGAGCTAGTGGAGATGGACCGTGTACTTGGCAGCACCTGTGGGGTGTGGGTGTGGCTGCTGGGGCTTTAGCAGGGTGGGGACTTGTGCCCCTCTCGGCCCCCCTCCCCACCCAGTGAGGGTGACACAGAGAAAAAAGAAAAGTATTTCTAAGTATTCCTGCTTCTTGATCTTGCTAGCAGTGCAGGTGGCATCATGTTTAAAGAAGGAACAGTACTATTGCACCTCTTGACTAGAATATTTGATCTCAGTATATTTCCGTTGGGAGGATGGGCAGGGAAGAGAATCCTTTTAAGATGGCTGACCTTTTATTTAAAGTAGTGTATTTCAAACTTTTGCTGCAGCGAAGAGTGTGAAGTGTATATTATTTTGCGTCATGACAGTATGCTAATACAGAAAATGAAAACATTTTTAATGAGGTCTAGGAAGGCAATTCAAAAGGCTGCTTCACATGTCTGGCATGCACAGGGCCCAGAGTTTGACATCCTTGTAAGTCACCTGCACAGTAAGGCTTGAGTATCTCCAGAAGCTGGCTCCAGGGCCACCCTGAGTGACCTGCACAATAAGGCTTGAGTTTCTCTAGGAGCTAGCCCCAGGCCACCCTGAGCATTGCCTAGGTACTTCCCCCACCCCAAAAAGTTTAATGAAGTACTTTCATTTTTACCCATTTGTAATGCATTCTGATGTTCCCATTCCCTTCTGTTCTTACCCATTAAAATAATGCTGATCACAGCACTCTGGATTGATTTTAGGAGTTATGGATTACAACCCTGACTAATGCATTACAACCAGCCATTTGGAAACATTCCTATAGAAGTAGCTGGTGACTCAAATCTGTTTCCAAACAAGCAGAATTATAGTTAAAAAGGGAGATACAAGTGAACACCTGTTTGTGTGAAGCATTGGATAAGAATCTGAAAAAAAAGTACACTTCACTGTCATATTGTAGTGCCTCCTCCTTTCTAGGGAAAATCAGGTGAAGAGGCACACAGCTCCTAGACTATATAAATAGCCAAAGTCAGAAATAAAATTTAGGACTTTGAAAGTTAGTCTAACTTCAGAACCCATCCAATTTCATTGTGTTACTGTTTTCCAAGTAGCAATCCAATATACATGCTAAATTTAAATGAGAATTAGTGACATTTAGGTATCATCAAAATTTTATAGTGAAAAAATAACAATAAAAAGCCCCATTAAATGTGGTTTGAGACAGGCATAAACATTGACAAACAGTTAAATAGTGATAGATTGTATTGACTTTCCAGAGAGCTTAAGTTCTTCATGGCTCTGCTCATCTAAGAAGTAGAGGTAATATCCTTAAGGCTAAGATATATGGGGTTTTCTTGTTGGTAAGGTAAATGAAATGTTCCAAGGCTTTACTACTGTGTCAGACCAGATAATAAGGCAATTAGAACTGTTAAATTGATGAACCACCAGACTGGGATGGATTATATCATATATTGCGAAGAAACAAGAATTTATAAAGCAGCTTTAAAGCAAAGATTAAATATGTATCAGTAAAGTGAAGAGAAACTAATTTTAAATTTAAAGTATTAGACTTGTCGACCTGAAAACCCCATTAAAAATTTTAGGGTCAGTATTAGAGGAATATTATTATTGTTAATAATTAGGAAAACATTAGAGTTAATGCTGGAAGCGTAATTTCTTCTTACTGATGAAGTCCTTTTCAATTTTTTATGTGCAGTATACCTCATGAATCATCTAGCTCTTTAATTTTACATGTGATGAACCTAGACTATTTGGTTTATTTAAGATTATATTAGAATACTCAAGAATTGAAACTGATGCCCAGACTGCCTGACATTCTATGGCATTATTGTCATTTGTTCCTGGTAAAAAACATTGATAAATTGTTTATAAGTTGACTTAAAGAATTTAATACTCAAATTTTTCTTAATTTCACTGCTAGCAAATAGCATACTTTGTACTATTTGCTAAAGATACCTGGAGTACAATTATGAAAACAGAGTCTTTGGGTAATAGTTAAAACTTTGAGTCTGTCAGATCTGCAAATATGGTCACTCATACCTGAAGACACTTACAGTAGACTCATTAGTAACATTAGCCTTTTTCATATCTTCGTCAAATTTGTGTCTCTAACAACTGGTTTGCATAACTAAAGGATTAGTTAATAAGCTCTGAAAATATAAGCCCAAATAAATGTTTTTGGATGTTACTCATATTTCCAGAAGTCTTCGCTAAATTCCAGGAACCATATGTATATACTCCTTTTTTTATCATTGGCATTTATGACAGGAGTATGGAAAACCTGGAGTGTTAATGAGAAAAGAACTGTTTAATGCCCATCTGAGAGTTTTGGGATTCAAAAGATTTTGATCCTAGTGCTTAAGTAGAGCAAGGGCATTCTAATCACTGAAGATTCATTCATTGTGGAGCTTAAGAGAACAGTGTTTTCCTAGTGTTTGCTCATTTTTTTTCAATTTTTTTTTTTTTTTTTGCCTTAGAACCCACTTGCCCTCTGGATTATACCTAGTTAACTGTGACTCAATATAACAGTAAATATTTCTTTTTTAAAATGGATAGACAATTGAACATCAAACATGACCATGTGAACAAGTTAAGCCAAATAAACATAGATACTTTGTTTGCTCCCTGGCCCCCACCCCCCGCTTTTTTGGGCCACCCACTCGGGTTACTCCTGGCTCTGTCTCTGCACTCAGGAATTACTCCTGAGTGCTCAAGGAACTCATATGGGTTGCCAGGAGTTGAACCCTGGCTGACCATGTGCAAGGTGAAAAAGCTGTAGTATTACTCTGGCCCTGTTTACTTTTTAATAGAACAGGATTGTAAAATTCATGTAAGAAAAACGAATATCTAATTTTCACTAAAATGCTATTTTAGGACAAAAATGAAAAGAAATTCAATTTAGTTGTAACTTCAGATTAAAAACTAGCACTTGGACCACAGAAAGGTAACACTGGCTTTGCATTGGGAATAGCATCTACATGTGCTCTAGGTGTTATGTCAGGGAATTTTACTTGAATTGCATTAATTACCTGGAGGTAGACTTGTACATTTTGAATGTTAATTAGGACAGAACTGAAAAGAGCTTAGAGTGATGCCTGCAGGGAGCAACCACAATGAATTTCCCTTTGAAAAATAAATCTCCTTGAGAAGATGAAACAGATTAAATACATTGAAAATATTTGTTTCTAGTTTAGCATTTGCCAATCTAGTTAAATATCAGTGCCCAGCTAAGACACTTTTTTTTTCTTTATGATTCTTCTATCTATTCAAGATAACACTAAGATAAATTTTTCATATATGTAAAAGTTCAGTACATTATTTCAGAGTATAGAGAAACCCATTTTTTTATTGAGGGCATTTTTTTTTTAAGATTGAGAAAAACTCTAACACATGGCATGCTTTGTGGAGAAGCTATAGAAAGTGTACTAATGGTTTCCCAAGTCTTTAGGAAAACTTT
>JAJIBD010004722.1:0-107500 GCA_021461705.1 Cryptotis parvus | reverse complement strand
TGGATAGGGATATTAGAAGTGTGAGTGACAAATAGTTTCACAGACAAGAGAAGAAAATGTGTAAGAGATTCTTAGATGTAGCTTGAGTCCACTATAATTTACGAAGTACAAAAGGACATTTTGTGAGTATGAAGAGGTAGTAATTAGATGGTGAAAAAGGCAGTAAGATTCCTTTCGATTTAAGACATGAAATGTTCTAGAAGACCTCCGAGAAAGGCTTCTTGGTGCTGTGATGACCATACATTGGGTAGGATGGCTAACTCCTGGCTTTCTCTCTACTCCATTTCTACATCTTAGCTACTCATTTCCTCCTCAGAGATTCTGCCACCTCATCTAAAAAAGAAAAAAAAACAGTAATCCTTGATTTAATTCGGCTTTAGAGTGTCAAAGGACATAAGGCCTATAAAATGTCTGGATGAAACAACTCAATAAATGTTAGCTGCTATTATGTATTATTACTATGTTTTAAAGTTGTAAAAGGACAAGGCAATGAGAAATGTTGCAAGCCGTAAGTGATATAAGAATGGAGCATGTAGCAGTTGTCAGGACCCAAACTGCCCCAGGGAAGAGCGGAAACTCCATCAACGGGAACCAAGGCGAACTGCCTTGGTTTCACTGCGGGACCCTTGGGCGCTGCGCTTCTGGGATCATCCCAAAACTCAAAACCGCGGGACGCGCTGAAGCGCCCAGCGCAACCCCTCTTACTACCTATCTTGCATGAGGTACCAGTGAAACTTGATTCCTACATCCTTACTACCCACCCAAACCCCGCAAACAGACCAGACACCTACTAACTGTACTATCTTGTCATCCAAGACCCCACATTTGCAACCTACAATAGTCATAATGGTAAGGCAATGCAAAGTTCCATCCAGCTCTGTGAGTGAAGTCACTAGTCCAGATGAGCCAAGCAATACCAATGAGTTGTATAACCTCTCTGATAAGGAATTTCGGAAAGAAATGTTAAGGAGTCATAAGGAATTCAAAGAAGCAATGGAATGCAAACTCAATAAAATACAAGAGGACATGTTAGAAGAAGTGAGGAAAATGCAAATGGAAATGACATATATTAAAAATGAGGTAAATGAAATGAAAAACACAGTGGAAAGCCATCATAGCAGAATAATAGCTACTGAAGAAAGAATTAGTGATCTCGAAGACGCGTTCCAAAGATTCTCTACACAACATCAGAAGATAGAAAAAAGACTCACAATTACTGAACAGACAACAAGAGATAATCGGGATGAAGCCAGAAGAAACAACATACGGATCATTGGGGTCCCAGAAGGGCAAGAAGAAAACCCTGATGAAGAAGAAACTGTCAAAGCCATCATTGCTGAGAAGTTCCCGGAACTAAAAAACACTTGCCTCAAGATCCAGGAGGCCCGTAGGATACCTGCTAAAAGAAACCCCAACAAGAATACTCCAAGACACATCTTAATTAAAATGACAAAAACTATAGATAGAATACTGAAAGCAGCAAGATCAAAGAAGGAAATCACATACAAAGGAACATCTCTAAGATTTACAGCAGACTTCTCTGATGAAACACTCCGAGCCCGAAAACAATGGTGGGATATTGTGAAAAGGCTAAATGAACTGCAGGCCTCACCAAGAATTCTTTACCCGGCCAGACTCACATTCAGATATGAAGGAAAGATACACAACTTCATGGATAAGCAACAACTCAGGAACTTCATGGACTCAAAGCCAACTTTAAAAGAAGGACTGAAGGGTCTACTGTAATACGACCAAACCCATAAGCACAACAAGCAAAAACAGAAAGATGGCACAAAATCCGATGACAATAATCTCTCTCAATGTCAATGGTCTAAATGCACCAATTAAGAGACACAGAGTAACAAAATGGATTAAAAAATTGAACCCAACATTCTGCTGTCTACAAGAAACACATCTGAATAATCAGAACAAACACAGACTCAAAGTCAAAGGTTGGAAGACCATTCTCCATGCAAACAACTCCTCCAAAAGGCTGGTGTGGCCATATTAGTATCAGATAATATAGACTTCAGGCTGAAAAAGGTTAGAAGGGACAACGAAGGCCATTTCTTATTACTTAAGGGGTATGTACACCAGGAAGAAATTACACTACTAAACATATATGCACCCAACGAGGGCCAGCAAAATACATTAAACAACTGCTAAGAGACCTCAAAGAAGACATTGACAGTAGCACAATAATAGTTGGAGACTTCAACACTGCTCTATCAACGATGGATAGATCAACAAGACTGAAACTCACCAAGGAAATATTGGCCCTCAAGGAAGAAATGGAAGAAAGAGAGCTAGTAGATATATACAGGGCTTTTCATGCCAAAAAAGCTGAATACACAAGTTTTTAAATTTATTTTTAATTTTATTATACCACCGTGAGATACACAATTACAAAACTGTTCATGATTAGGTTTCAGTCACACAGTGTTCCAGCACCTATCCCTCCACCAGTGCATATTTCCCACCACCAATGTCCCCTGATTCCCTCCTCCTCCCCCCAGTCTGCCTCTATGACAGGCACTTTGCCTCTTCTCTCTCTTTCTCTCTCTCTCTCTCTCTCTCTCTCTCTCTCTCTCTCTCTCTCTCTCTCCACACACACACCTTGTGGCTTGCAATACATACATTTAGAGGTTACCATGTATATCACTTTGCCTACATTCAATTCTCAGTTCTTGGCTGGTATTAATCATTTCCAACAATTATTAGCACACTGGTCCCTTCTCTGTCTTACCTAATCTCTGACTCCCACACACTTGCGGTAGAGTTCACCCACTGAATAATACTAATAATCCAAGGCCAGACTGACCAGGTTCTATCCCTGAGCACAGAGCCAGGAGTACAGTTGGGTGTGTCCACCCAGCCACCTTCCCCTAAAAAGGAAAGCATTTTAAAATATTTTGATGCATGTGTGGGAGTTTTTGTTTTGGAAGCCATGTCCAGTAGTGCTTAGGTGCTACCCTGGATTTGTGCTCCGAAGTGACCCCTGTGGTGCTTGGAGCACAGTGGGATTGCCTAATGTCTGGGATCAAACTGGAGTCGGCCACATGCAAGACAAACGCCTTAACTCAGCACTGTCTTTCTGGACTACTTCATTCTTGAAGGACTTTTTTTTTTTTTTTTTTTTGCTTTTTTGGGTCACACCTGGCGATGCTCAGGGGTTAGTCCTGGCTCTGCACTCAGGAATCACTCCTGGCGGTGCTCAGGGGACCATATGGGATGCCGGGGATCGAACCCGGGCCGGCATGGGCCGGCCGCGTGCAAGGCAAACGCCCTACCCGCTGGGCTATCGCTCCGGCCCCCTTGAAGGACTTTTGTTCTTTTTATTTGTTCGTTCATTCATTCATTCATTCATTCATTCACTTATTTATTTATAGAGACTTTTGTTTCTATTTATATTTTTTAATATTTTATTATATCACTGTGAGATATACAATTACAAAGATGTTCATATTTGGATTTCGGTCATACACTGTTCCGGCACCCATCTGTCTACCAGTGCCCATTTTCCACCACCAGTCTCCCGATTCCCTCCCCTCCCCTAACCTGCATCCTTGGCAGGTTCTTTATCTCTTTCTCTCTCTCTCTTCCTTCCTTCCTTTACACATTGCGGATTACAATACATACATTTAGAGGTTGTCATGTGTATCTTTTGCCTGTATTTAATGCTCAGTTCTAGGTTGGTATTAGCACTTTCAACAATTATTAGCACATTGTTCCATTCTCTGTCTTTTTTAATTAATATTTTATTATACCACTGTGAGATAAACAATCACAACGTTGTTCATGTTTGGAGGTTTCGGTAACATAGTGTTCCAGCACCCCGCCCTCTACCAGTACCTATCTCCCACCACCTATTTCCCCCATTCCCTCCCCCATAGCCTGCCCAAATGGCAGGTTCTTTATTCTCTTTTCTCTCTTTCTCTCTTTTCCTTCTCTAATTGTGGGTTTGCAACACATACACTTAGAGGCCATCATGTGCATTTTTTTGCCTGTACTTAATGCTCAGTTCTAGGTTGGCATTAGCCCTTTCAACATTTATTCGCACATGATCCCTTCTCTGTCTTACCTCACCTCTGACTCCCACATGTTTGCAGTAATTTCCACTTTTGGTAAGACCTCCTGATCCACATTTCGCCTGACATTGGATTTTGGTATCATAATAAGTATATGACATCCTGATCCACGTTTCGCCTGACATTGGATTTTGGCATCATAATATGTATATATGTATTTATGTCATGCAAATAAATGCAGTCATTCTATATCTCTCTTTTCTTCTGACTAATTTCACTCAACATGATCCTTTCCATGTCAATCCATTTATAGGCAAATTTCATAACTTCATTTTTCCTAACAGCTGCATAGTATTCCATTGTGTAGATGTACCACAGTTTCTTTATCCAGTCATCAGTTCTTGGGCATACTGGTTGTATCCAGGTTCTGGCTATTGTGAATAGTGCTGCTACTATTCTTTCCCACTGAATGGGAAAGAATATTCACCCAATAACCATATGATAAGGGGTTAATATCCAGGATATATCAGGCACTGGTACAGCTGTATAAGAAAAAAGCAGCCAACCCCATTAGAAAATGGGGAGAAGAGATGAACAGAAACTTTGACAAGGAAGAAATTCGAATGGCCAAAAGGCATATGAAAAAATGCTCATCATCCCTAATCATCAGAGAGATGCAAATCAAAACAACAATAAGATACCACCTCACACCACAGAGACTGACCCATATCCAAAAGGATAAAAGCAACAAGTGCTGGCGTGGATGTGGCGAAAAGGGGACTCTCATACATTGTTGGTGGGAATGTCGACTTGTACAACCTTTCTGGAAAACAATATGGACATTCCTCCAAAGACTAGAAATTGAGCTCCCTTTTGACCCAGCCATACCACTCCTGGGAATATACCCTGGGAAGCCAAAAACACAGCGGAAACACAATCCGCACTTTTATTTTCATAGCAGCACTATTCACAATAGCCAGAACCTGGAAACAACCGGTATGCCCGAGAACTGATGACTAGATAAAGAAACTGTGGTTCATCTACATAATGGAATTCTATGCAGCTGTTAGAAAAAATGAAGTTATGAAATTTGCCTATAAATGGATGGACATGGAAAGGATCATGTTGAGTGAATTTAGTCAGAAGGAAAGAGAGAGATATAGAATGACTGCATTTATTTGCATGACATATATATGTCTCTCTCTCTACATATTTATATATATATATGTATATATATGTGTGTATATATATATATATATATATATATATATATATACATATTATGACACCAAAATTCAATGTCAGGCGAAGCGTGGTTCAGGAGGTCTTACCAAAAGTGGAAATTACTGCAAGCGTGTGGGAGTCAGAGGTTAGGTAAGACAGAAAAGGGAACATGTGTGAATAAATGTCGAAAAGGCTAATACCAACCTAGAACTGAGCATTAAATACAAGCAAAAAATGCACATGATGGCCTCTAAGTTATGTAGTGTAACCCACAATATGTAAGAGAAGGAAAAGAGAGAGAAGGAGAGAGAAAAGAGATAAAGAACCTGCCATTTGGGCAGGCTATGGGAGGTGGGGGAATTGGGGGACATTGGTGGTGGGAAATGGGCACTGGTGCTGGAACACTATGTGACCGAAACCTCCAAACATGAACAATGTTGTAATTGTATATCTTACGGTGATATAATAAAATATTTTTTAAAAAGTCTATAGTCTCTGGAGGAATGTCCACATTGTTTTCCAAAAAAGCTTGTACCAGTCGACATTCCCACCAACAGTGGATGAGAGTCCCCTTTTCCCGCATCCATGCCAGCATTTGTTTGGATATGTTATGAAGTTATGAAATTCGTCTGTAAATGGATGGACATGGAAAGGATCATGTTGAGTGAAATTAGTCAGAAGGAAAGAGAGATATAGAATGACAGCATTTATTAGCATGACATATATATATGTCTCTCTCTCTCTACATATATACATATTATGACACCAAAATCCAATGTCAGGCGAAACGTGGATCAGGAGGTCTTACCAAAAGTGGAAATTACTGCAATTTCCTGAAATTACATATTGGATATGTGCCAGTCTCTGTGGTGTGAGATATCTCATTGTGGTTTTGATTTGCATCTCTCTGATGATTAGTTATGATGAGCAGTTTTTCATATGCCTTTTGGCCATTCGAATTTCTTCCTTGTCAAAGTTTCTGTTCATCTCTATTCCCCATTTTTGATAGGGCTGGCTGTTTTCTTCTTGTAAAGTTCTACCAGTGCCTGATATATCCTGGATATTAACCCTTATCAGATGGATTTGGTGAATATTCTTTCCCATTCTTTGGACTGTCTTTGTATCTTGGTCACTGTTTCTTTTGAGGTGCAGAAGCTTTTTTAGTTTCATATAGTCCCATATGTTTATCTTTGCTTCCAGTTGCTTTGTTTGTGGTGTTTCATCTTTGAAGATGGAGGGTTTTTCTTATCTTGTCTTCTTGAAGGACCTTTGATATAACTAAAAGATAGTATAACACACCATAGTATACATTAATCAGAATATCCGTTTATGCTGATAACCCTAAAACCATGAATTCTTCTGGATCCTAGAGCTCTTATAATTTTTAAGTTTCCTGCCATGTTAGAGGTTCTGTACTTATATTACGGTTCATCAAGAAATGCTTTATTTAGAGGTGACTACAACAGTATGCCACCCGCACGGCAAGCCTGGCAAGCTGCTCGTGTAGTATTTGATATGCCAAATACCAGTAACATTTATATTAGACCATTCCCATGACCTAATATAATGGTTTGAGGCTCTTTATGTTCCTGGAGCAAGTGGATGCCTTTGGGTTCTACTAGCATGAGACAGGACATATGGAGATATTATTGGTGCCCGCTCTAGCAAATAGATGATTAACGGGAAGATAGTGAAGATAGTGATAGTGATAACTGCATTGCACTTATACCGAGCTTGTAGAAAACTTAGTTGTATAGCCCATAAACTGTCTTCTTACAGACCAGGCTTAGGATCCAATCCTTGTAGATCGAATCAATATTTCAGGTGGGACAAGCATATCTGATTTTAATTTACTTATGGGGCAGGGAAACTGAGCCACTTCTGGTGATTCTCAGGGTTTACGCTCTGCACTCAGGAATTACTCCTGGGTGCTTGGGAGCCATGTGGGATGCCGGGATCAAGCCCTGGTTGGCCACATGCAGAGCAAGTGTCTTACCCACTGCACTATCACTCCAGCCCTACATGTCTTATTTTTAGAGAAGGGTAATGATTAACTTTTCCAGTCTTCAGCTAGTTGTGTGTTGTTACTTTAGAGATGTCATAAGGACGGATATCATGTGCACAGAAGATAGTAAATCATGTGTACAGAGAGGTTGTGATTTTAGATAGTAATTAATACTGTCAGTGTTTTGTATGTACATGAAGCAGCCATGGGAGGTGCTTTTGCTTTCCATACAAACTCAATACACTATTCACAGACACCTATCATTCTACACAGAGCCCTTAATCTGGGCGGAATTCACTCTTCTCCAAATAGGTAGTGTTAAAACTGAGTTAATTGTTGAACCCAGTATCCCACACTTTATATTTTTGCTTTTTTGGGTCACACCAGACAGTGTTCAGGGGTTGCTCCTGGCTCTGCACTCAGGAATTACTCCTGGTGGTGCTCAGGGGACCATATGAGATGCTGGGGATTGAACCGAAGTCAGCTGTGTGCAAGGCAAATGCCCTACCCCCCTGGACTATCGCTCCGGCCCATGTCTCACAATCTAGAACCAAAAGAGAAGTGAAGTTTTCTGTGAGTTCTAAAGGAAGACACAGAAAATGAAAACTGAAGTTTTTCCAACAAACACTTGTAAGTTAGAAGTCACCATTTCAAATTCTGATTGTTTCCTACCCAGCTGGCCTGTAGTGGCCGATTCACTTTGACTCGCAGTTGGGGATGATGATAGCTGTTCTGTTTATTTTCCAGAGAAATTTGGGAGTTTATTTAGTGACATATTTGTAAGGCACACACTGGTAGGTTATTTATAGGGGACAAATTTGCGTTCTCACAGCATCTACTTTCAAGGGTAGATAAAAAGTTTAACCTATTGTAATAAATTCCTTGATGGAAAGAAATATGCTGTGAAGATCCATAGGAAAGATTCACAGTAGCAACATGGAAAGTAAGAAGGTAGGGACTAGAATGTTCTTCCTGAAAGACAAACAAAAGACATTTAAGTTATGAAGATGTCATGAGAACAAAGGAAAAGATGGAGAGAAGGGTCACTCAGATGAAACAAGCAACATTTCCAAATATCTCATGTAAGTTTTCATGTATCATTTGAAGGTGTGTATTGGTTGGGACACGGGTGGGGCTTGGACTGTGCTCCAAGATCACTCCTGGCAGATTGGAGGACCATTAATGGAACTGAAGTCAGCCGTGAGCAAGACAAGTTCCCTATTTTGTTGTTGTTTTCTTTCATTTTTGCATTACACCTGGCGGTGTTCAGGTCTTACTTCTGTCTCTATACTCAGGATTTCCGGTGGTGCTCAGGTGACCATATGGGATGCTGTGGTTTGAACCTGGGTTGGCCACATGCAAGGCAAATGTCCTTTCCACTCTAGCCCCAGGAATTCTTAAAGTGGCTTAGCCAATAGGTTCTAATTTGCAGTTCACTTGAATTTTATCCAAGGAGTAGACTTTTGGCATCTTTCTTGATACTTTTCTCTCCACATACTTTTATAAAGACTACTTCTGTGTCTGAAAGTCCCTAGTTTGCAAAAATCCTAAAATTTTCTCTAAATATAAATGTAGAGGGCGGCTCCCAGAAGCGGGAATCACTGGGAATTCGCCAGATGGAGTCAGGGTTTAGCCCTCCCCCTCCATTTTGTCGAGTCTGGTGGACCCGCCCAGGAGCCGCCCGGGAACCAGTATGCAGAGCTGCGCAAGCGGCTGGGGAGACTGGAGCCGGCTCGCGCCGAGCCCAGCTGACGATGGGATCCCGAGGAGGGCAGATGGGTTTTGGGTGTTGGCCCATCGCCTCTGGGGGTCCCAGAAGCAGCCGGATGAAACTCCGCCCATCACACTAGCCACCATCTTCGCTGTCCAGACGCTGAGAAAATGCCTCATGACCAGATCAACAGAGCAAGACCAGTTCGAGCCCAGATCCACTAAAATAGTGAAACAGTAATGTCTTTTAATGCACTGTATTCCACGAAGAGCAGGAAAGTTTATCGGGAAGGAGATATAAAGACGAAAGAAATGACATACAGAATCTGCCAAGTAGTTGAGGTGCGGGAGGGGGAGGGAGGTGGGGACATTGGTGATGGTAGATGGGTTTGGGTGGAGGGATGGGTGTTGGAACACTGTAGATCCAAAAACTCTACATGAGCATCTTTCAATTGTATGTCTAAAATGGTGTAATAATATTTGGGGGGAAAATAATAAAATTAAATAAAAAAAAATGTGATTTCTACAGACATACTTTCTCTTGTGTGCTCTGCAGGGGGTGAGAAGTATTACTTTTTATTTGTTAATTCCCTGATTTCCCTGATGTTGAGTATTTTCATCCTCTTCTCTGGGAAGTATGGGTTTTAAATCAGACAGTATTGGTTTTAAATTTAGGATTTAAAATACATTTTAAATCCTATATTGTTGAGAAGCCATTAAGCTTTAAGATGAAATTGGATATAATTTCCCTAGTGCCATACTGTTTATTCTCTAACATTAAATATTTTGAACTGGAGAGATAGTTCAGTGGGTAGAGTGCTTGCCTTGCGCGTGGCTGGTCCGGGTTTGGTCTCCTGCACTCGAATAAGTCCTGAGTGTAGCCAACCGAGGCCACCAAAAATTAGTGAGCATAAAGTATTTAGCTACTCAATGTAAGATACTTTTTTTTTTCTTTTTGGGTCACACCTGGCAATGCTCAGGGGTTTCTCCTGGCTTTGCACTAAGGAACCACTCCTGACGGTGCTCGGGGACCATATGGGATGCCGGGATTGAACCCGTGCGGGCATGAGCCGGCCGCGTGCAAGGCAAACGCCCTACCGCTGGGCTATTGCTCAGGCCCATTGTAAGATACTTTAAAGATTTTGCTATTTTATGTCCCGTATTTGGTGAGTTATAGAAGTATTTTAATGAAGATGTGATTTATATTATATTTTATGTGTTAACCTCTGATAACCACCTCAATTATTTTTTTTTGCTGGTTTAACCTTAAATATGAATACAGACTTGGGGCCTGAGCGATAGCCCAGCGGGTAGGGCATTTGCCTTGCACGCGGCTGGCCTATGCCAGCCCGGGTTCGATCCCCGGCATCCCATATGGTCCCCTGAGCACCGCTAGAGTCATTCCTGAGTGCAGAGCCAGGAGTAACACCTGAGCGCTGCCGAGTGTGACCCAAAAAAAAAAAAAAATTATGAATACAGACTTTAGTGCACAGTAATAGATGGAATATTTCTTAATATATCAGAAAACATAAAATGGTGTATTAATAGGTAATTTCCCTTTATTTTATGTTTATTTGCATATGGAAAGGAAAAGATGAAGCATCTCACTTTGTAAATGATTTATCAGTTTTATTTCTATACCTGCTGAACAAAGTTCTATTGACTGTCATCGCAAATGCTTTTAAATTCAAAGTAACAAAACGTCAAACTACACATGACTTAAACTGCAGGGAGTCTTATCTCATATGTTAAATCTGGAACTAGAGTGTTTTCAAGATCGCTAATTCAGTAGTTCAACACCATTGTCAGAGATTTCATTTAAATTTTCTGCCATCCCAGGCATCAGAGCAATAGCTCAGCGGGTAGGGCGTTTGTCTTGCAGCCAACCTGGGTTTGATCTCCAGCATCCCATATGGTTCCCTGAGCAACTCCTGAGTGCAGAGCCAGGAGTAACCCCCTGAGCATTGCTGAGTGTGAGAAAAATATTTCTGCCATGCCAGAGTTGGTCTCATGATCTCAAGGTGTTGGTCACCAAGTGGTGGTGAACACAGGGGAAAAATAGAATTGCACCTGCTCATTGTGTTTAGAAAAAGGCCCTTCCTTCCTTCCTTCCTTCCTTCCAGATCTTGGCTAGGCGACATTAGCATAGGTGAGGTCCTGGGAGAAATTACCTGAGGGCATTTGACCCTGCTGGCTTCCCATAAAAGTGGGAGGTCTGAGTTGCGGGAAGATAAAACTAGCCTGCTTCCTCTCTCTCAGCTCATTTTTGCCTCTCCTTTGGGGCTCGCACTCTTCTTGGGTCACTCTTCCCCTTTCTGCTGGTGCCTTGTCTTTGTCTCCTTTCTACAGGGCCTTAGCACGTGATGGCCGCCATCTCGGCCTACACGTGACTGGAGTCCTAGCCGGGAATCCTAAGCACAGGGTTTTTCTTATTGCTGATTTGTATGCCTGAAACTGTACTAAATAAAGCATTTTATTTATTTATTTATTCGCTCGTTTGTTCGCTCGCTCATTCATTCATTCATTCATTTATTTGTTCGTTTATTTATTTATTTATTTTGCTTTTTGGGTTGCACCCGGCAATGCTCAGGGGTTTCTTCTGGCTCTGCACTCAGGAACTACTCCTGGCGGTGCTCGGGGGACCATATGGGATGCCGGGATCGAACGCTGGCCAGCATGGGCCAGCTGCATGCAAGGCAAACGCCTTACCCACTGGACTAAAACCTCGCTGGATTCCAGATCTTTCTCCATCTGCTGGCCACAGATCCCTGGGGCAGAAGGGGATCCCTGACCCTGCTCCTGGACTTTTGTGTGGGGCATTGCAGCATTTCCCCACGTTACTTAACATGCCATATCACTTGATCACTTGACATCCCGTTATTCGATTTATAACTTTATAACTTGACATCCCGTTATATCGATTTGCTTGAGCGGGCACCAGTAACATTTCCATTTGACCCTATCATGTGCCAGTGTAGTCCAGTGACATCTGGTTGCTTCAGGAATACGAAGAGCCTCAAACCGTTCATTCAGGGTCTTGACGAAGAAGTCTGACCATCTTGTAGGTGGGCGGCCACATGATCTTTTGACATCCCGTGGGATTCAGTCGGTAACAGCTCCAGTCCAGTGGTCACCTCCAAATCACATTACATGTCCAGCCCAACACGATCTACGGACACCTGGCGGTCATCTTTCTTTACCATCTTTACCGCCGCCATGTTCCCCGTGCTCATCAAGGACTGCCAGTGGGACGACCAGGGCACAGGCCATATATCCTCCAGCAGCGTGCAGCGGCTGAAGGGTATGACCTGCTTGTCAGGGCGGAGAGCGACATCACACTCAGCGATGCTCAGGGGGTTACTCCTGGCCCTGCACTCGGGAATTACTGGCAGTGCTTAGCCCAGCAAGCTACTAAGAGTATACCGCCCGCACGGCAGAGCCTGGCAAGCTGTCCAATGTGTATTCAGTATGCCGAAACCAGTAACAGGCCATATAATGCACTTATTTTAGATTTGTGAATTTAATCCTAAAATATAAAAAATTAATTGCATTGTGGGCCGGAGCTATAGTACAGCAGGTAGGGTGTTTGCCTTTCACACAGCCAACCCTGGTTCGATCTGTTGCACCCCATATGGCCCCCCAAGCACTTCCAGGAGTAATTCCTAAATACAGAGCCAGGAGTAACCCCCTGAGCATCGCTGAGTGTGACCCAAACACCAAAAAAGTAAAAAGGAAAAAAAACTAACTACATTGAGATACACTTAAATCTTTGGGCTGAGAGATGACAAAGGCCTGGACCCCCTGTCTGATCCCTAGCACCAGGTCTCCCCACACCTGCATTTTTTAAAGAATCTATATTGTAAATAATCTGGGATGCTCTAAATATAGTTACTCTTTTTTAGTTCTCTCTCAGCAACAGAAGTTTAGAAGTCAGTCAGAAAGCTAGATGGCGAAAGCTGCTGTGAAACAGTTTCGTTTACATATTTGTATGTGTAAGAACATTCTATTTTTCCTAAACTATTTTTATATTAAAAACTGATTAACAAGAAATGAAGAGATTGAGCTATAATGATTTTTGTTATCTGAGATTAGCCACTAGAAATTGTTTAATTTCAGGACTTTCTAGTCACTATTGTTCTTTTTCTTTGATTTGGGTCATACCTGGCCCAGTGAACAGACCTTGAAGTGCCAAAAGTCGAACTTCCCAGGCTTGTTACTTGCAAAGTATGTACTCAACCCGTTGAACCATGTCTACAGTCTTCCATTTTCTTATTATTTTTAGAAAGCCACACAAAAGTGCACGCAGAAATTGTCACACAATTTGTTGAAGATAGTCTCATCTTTATTTTGGATATGGTTTTAGTATATTGATTCCTCCCAGTGCCCCACCACAGAAATGGTAGTGCATACAATTTTGATGCTACTTTCATTTAATTAGTCATTGTGAAATTAAAAAGTTATTCATGATTGGGTTTCTGGGTTTATTCATTTATTTATTTAGGTTTTGGGGCCACATCCTGCTGACTTTAGAACTTATTCCTGGTTCTACACTTGGGGAATCACTACTGGCAGGCTCTGGGGACCTATATGATGCTAGAGGTTGAATCCATGTCAGTGGTATGTAAGGCAGTTGCCCCACCCACTGACCTATAACTCAGCCCTTAATGCTTTGGGATCACACATGATTAGGCAAGAATTAAGGGGCATGAGCGAGGCTTGAGGATCTAAAATGTATGATTAAAGTATTTTTAATACTGTTTCCCTTTCCTCTTCTAACATAAATACTTCAGTATTTTATATTATGTTTTGTTTCTTATGGTTAGGTTTCTAGAGAAAACATTAATTTTCTGAATATTTATTTATAGATTGGTTAAAGAAAAAGTGATGTATGAAAAAGAAGCCAAACAACAAGAAGAAAAGATTGAAAAGATGAAAGCAGAGGATGGTGAAAATTATGCCATTAAAAAACAGGTAAAATTGTGGCTTAAATAATAACAGCTAACATTTATAGAATACTTTCAATTCACGTATTAACAGCCTTTTGAGGTGATTCTGCTTTACTTATTTAGTGTTAAAACCCCCCAGGAGCCAAAGTTGTAGCTTCATATTAGAGCACATTCTCAGCATGTATGAGGGCCCATATCTGATCCCCAGTACTGAAAAATAAACTTCCACTTAAAGAGAAGGAAATAAAAGTAAAATAGCTTGCTCGGGCTCACACAACTGCTAGGCTGTATAAGTGGAATTTTAAAATGGGTGTTCTAGCTCTGGAATGTGACCACTGAGCTCCCACTCCCTCCCCAGCCATACCTCTTGACTTGAACTTTTTTTTTTTTTTTTTTTTTGAGGGGAGGCTTGGGCCACACCGTTTGGTGGTCAGGATTTACTCGTGGCTCTGCACTCACACATCTCTCCTAGAGGGGACCAAAGGACCAAATGTGCTGGTCAGTTGTGTGCAAACACTCTATCCACTGTACTAACACTGTACCCACAGTACTCTAACCACTGTACTAATGCTCTGGACCACAAAATCTTACAACAGCCTGGCTGCATCTATGCCTGTCTTTTGGACAGCCCCGGACCTTGTTGCAAGCCTCAGTTCCATCAACATTTTTTTTTAGTTTGCCCTCATCTTCACAGTAACTGCTTACATCTTTATATTGGCGCTTTTGGTAGAACAACCTCTGCTAATTTTCCCTTGTTTCAGTGTCTTGATTCCATAGTGTCCTTTGCTGAAACTGTAGATAAGTAGCTTCTTCTCCTCTTACCTCCTCCCTCCTTCTCTGTCACCCTTTATGTATGTAGTGAGGCTTTAAAAGTTCCTCAGGCATCTTTCTACAATTCTTCTCTAGATAATCTCATACCATTCTGTAATTTTGAGTAGCATTTTAATGGTTATCATTTTTTTTCTTTTTTGGGTAACACTTGGCGATGTTTAGGGGTTACTCCTGGCTCCACATTCAGGAATTACTGGAATTACTCCTGGCAGTGCTCAGGGGACCCTACAGGATGCTGAGGATAGAACCTGTGTTGGCCGCGATGCAAGGCAAATGCCCTACCAATTATACATTTGTTCCAGCCTCAACGTCATCCTTTTTTTTTTAACTCAGCAGAAATTTATTGGATGCCTTTTATTTGCCAAATACCATTCCGGGTGCTGTGATTTGGAGGTAAAGGGAACATGGGACACAACCAGCATTTTGTTGAGCATTGCTCAGGGGCCACTCCCAGTGGTGCTGGGGAACCATGTGGTGTTGGGGATCAAATTAGGGTCAACTGGGTGCAAGGCAAGCAGCTTAATATACTATCTGTCTGGTCTAAGGCACCCTAAGCATGGCATTGAAGGTGATAACAAAAACCACAGGTTTACACTGTAGCTACAATAAGTCTTAATATTGGGAAGAGTAAGTCCTTTCTCTTTTCTTTTTCAAAATTTTGTTAGCTATTCTAGTTCCTTTGCCTACCTTGTCTGTGAAACACATTGTTGAAATTCTGTTTGACCCATAGATCATTTGGGGGAATTACCATCTTTGCTTTGAGGCTTCAAAACAATGAGCTAGGCCAATCTGTACAGTTTATTTAGTTCCTCTTATCAGTTGCTTGTAATTTCAGCAAATAGGTCCTGCACATGCTATTAGCAAATACTTCTGTGTTTCATTGTCTTTGACTGCATTGTAAATGGTAGTATTACTAATTCCCATTTTTCACGCACTGTATTTGTTTATAGAGAAACACAATTTTTGTAGGAGTCAGGTTTTTTCTTCTTTGTTGTTGTTTCTTCCTTTTTTGTTAGTCCTTTCTGATTATCATATCATTTACCAATAGGAACACTTGTATTTCTTTAGTTTTTAATGTCTCAATACTTTTTCTTGCCTAATTACCCTAATTTTGGACTTAATTACTTTGATGAATATAAAGACTGAAATTTCTTGACTTGCTTTCATAGGAGCCACACTTAGTTCTTCACCTAGCTATAAGATTTTCGTAAATGCTCTTTTTTTAAGTTAAAAAGCGCTCACTTTTCCTCTGTTCCTAGTTGGATGCTCTTGTCATGAATGGGTATGTGTAGGATTTGTCATATGATAAAGTCAGACATTTTCAGTTTTAGTCTCTATTGTGATTTACATAGGTTGGTGTCCAAATCTTATAGCCAGAATTTCAAACTGATTTATCACTGTTTGATCACTTCAATTTGATGTATAATCTTTTCAAACATAGTGAACTTGATTGGCTAATTATTTAGACTTTTGACCTGTAGTTAGCTTATGTATCTAAGTCTTTTTCTAGGGAAGGAAGGTGCACTGGGTGTTGCTTAGGGCTTTCTCTATGCTTAGGGATCACTCCTGGTGGGGTAGGGATGCCAGGGATCAAACCCATGTTGGACACCTGCAAGCCAAATGTCCTACCCTCTCCATCGTTTAAGCCTTTAAAAAATAATCTTTGTCTTTAGTTTGGTTACATTAATACTAGCATCAATGAAATGAAAAATGAATTTGGGAAAGATTTGTAAAATTGTTAATTCTTGAAATATTTAATATTGATTGCCCTGTGTAGCCATCTAGACTTGCAGAATTTTGATTCAGGAACTTTTGAATTACAAATTCAGTTTATTTAGTGATGACAAAACATTTCATCTGAGTTTGGTGGTTTGTAACTTAGAAGCAATGGATTACTTCTAAGTTACTTAATTTGTGAGCATCATGAATTAATAAAGAATTGTTCATGGTATTATTTTTTTGTTCTTTCAGTAGTTGCAGATACCAGTGCTTGTAGTTTCTTTATCTTTGTCGGTCTTAACTAGTTTCATCACTTGCCCCTCTGAAAGGTTTTGTTTTTATTGATCTGTCTCTGTTGTTTTCCTGTTTTATTTCACAGATTTATTGTTGATCATATTTTTATTATTTTCTTCTTTCTGCTTGTTTTGGGCTTGTTGTGTACTATGCACCTAAAGTAAGAAGTTAGAGATTTTATTGTGGTTTCAAATAGATTTAATTATATATTATAATTTATAATTATAAATTTAAAATTTTTAAATAAGATTTCCTTTATTATAAAGGAATATATAATATAATAATAATATAACTGAAAACATTGATCATGCTTTCAGTTCAGTTACTGAATGCAGACTTGGTATCAGTGAATCTGAGCAATTCTAAGAATTCTCCAACTTCTGTTTTACCAAAAAAATCTTTACCCACACAAAGTTGTAACTCCCTTTTACCCCACTCAGTACTTTCAAGTGTGGCCACTGGACCTACACCTTAGTTGAGTCTAGTGTTGTCGTGTCTTGCCCATTTGGCCAAGTGTTAATGGGAGTGTACGTGGTATCCTTTGCACTGTTTGGGAGTCTGCCCCGAGAATGCAGGACTTGCTGTACAAACATGAAGTCTCCAGGACTGCAACCTTTTCTTTCAGAAGGTTCATTTTTCTTCCAGTCTGAATAATGATTCCCCTTTCAGGGGGCGGGGGAGGGCAGGCGGACAGTTCATAGGGGCGCGCACTTGACAGTGCTCAAGGCTTTCTCCTGGCTCTGCATTCAGGGGTCATTCCTGGTGGTACATGTGCAAGACAAGTGCCCTACCCTCTGTACTATCACACTGACCCCAGGGTCATGATTCTTAATCTTAGTCTTGTCATAGTTAACATTAAGTAAATTGGTTATTCAGATATTTTACACAGAGGCACCATTTATTTGAGTGACTCCCAAAGGGAACACAATGCAAGATTATATTAGGTTTAATTCAAATATTATGTTATATGTATGCCCTATATACTCATATACAGTCTTTTAAAATAGTTCCTGACAGTTATAATTCATTGTTACAAGGCATAGTGAATGATTTATGGTCTTGAAAGGAGTGTAGTTCATGGATTCCAAATCATGGTGTTCTATTTGCCTTTGATTCCTTGTGAGGTGGACTTTTGGGAGAAAAGTCAAATGTTTATTTTCATGTTTCTGTTTTCGTGCTGAGTTGGAGGACAGAGTCTTCTCTTTTCCATCACTGTGTCCCCTGTACTTGGTGTTTTACAGACCCATAGTAGGTATTGTGAGTAATTTGGGGGTGGTGTATAATAGAAACTGAACTGTGGGTCTGCTAATGTCAGTTTATTTTGACAGATCAATTGAGTATTCTTGTTCTGTAATGATAGAATAATAACTAATTGTTTCTTGAACAACGTTGTTCATTTCAGTAAAACACAGAAATGGTAAAAAAATTATACATACAGTTTTGACTTACTTTTTAATCTAATGGTTTATATTCATCTCATCTTTGGTGTTTATTTTGGGGCCTCACTGAGCAGTTCTCAGGAGTTGCTCCTGGTTCAGTCAGAGAGGCAGCACAAGGATTAAGGGATTGCCTTGCTGACCCCTCTCCATCCGTCACTGCTTGTGGCTCCCCAGTATCATCTGAAATGGAGCAGCCCATATGTGCCCTATGCAGCACCCCACACCCCAAAGGAAGAGAATTATAGTTTATCAGTGCTTACCTGGTGAATATGAATAGAGAGACTCCTATATTTCAATTTTTTAGTTTACAATTATGAACCATTTGGAAATGAAAGAAGTGACTTCAAGTGGTTGAGGTTTACAGTGATTATCATTAAACTATATCTTAAACATCTTAATGAAAGTTCAGTTATTATACACATTTATTTTAAGAAATGTTTCAAAAAGATGGATATCTTTCCTAGAACTGTTTTCTATTACCTGAGGAAAAAGACTTATTTGGGGTCCAGTGTCTTGACATTAACTCATTTGAACTCTCAGCTGTTGATTTTCTTTTTCCTTTTGTGATTCGGTATGTTACAGTCCAGCTTTGAATGGAGGGTTTTAAGTTCAAAAGTATCTTCCAGAATAAATATTCTTGCATTTAATTCTCTAGTATTTGTCTCCAGGAGGAACGGGCAGAAGTTCAGGTTCAGAGGGGTGCCAAGTTGGTAATTTGTCTCAAACTGCATGGGGAGAATAATCTCTCCTCCCAAAATGAAGCCCAAGGATAAGTAATAACTTTTTATGCATGATAAGCATCAAAAATATGAACCTGCTGGTCTTTGCTTTTCATTTTTCTTTACCTCTGTCTTTCAGTAAGACCCTCCTGCAGTGTGCACACAATGAGATCAATAACTCAATAACTTTTTTCATGCTGTAATTATTTCCATGTGATATTATCTGAACATTGTTTTTCTTTATTACCCCAAAGATGCAGGAGATTTTTATATAACCAGCTGATCCCATTTTGGTTAAAGGTTCTTGGTGACAGCAGGTGAAATAGTTTATTTTAAATAGCTTTTTAAAAAGAAATAGTCTATGCAATGCATTTCCAGTTAGTTTTTACTTGGTATGAGGTGATTCCCAAAATGGGCTTAGATTTAGACCTTATACTATATATGTTTTACACACTATATACAGTGTGTCAGTCATCCTTTCTAACTTCTGATAAGTACTCTTTAAGATTCAACGCAGTTGTTTTCTGATTCTTGGAAGTCATTCTAGGTATTTTTTGAGGTGTGAGCTAACCTTGTTCTTGTTCCAGGCAGAGATCTTGCAAGAGTCCCTCATGATGATCCCAGACTGCCAGCGCAGGTTGGAAGCCGCGTATACTGACCTTCTGCAGATCTTGGTAAGGAAGGACTCTCTCTCTCTCTCTCTCTCTCCTCGGGCTTCATTTCTTTCTCAGCCTAAGAGGTGGAAGGCCAAGGTTTTAAATATGATAACTAGTTAGTGACGTGCTTAGTTTGATTCTGGGTACCAGTATATTTTCAAAGAACTGAGTTTAAAATTGTGTTTTAACTTATGCCTCCAGTAAAAATGCTGTGTGTAGGATGTTTATTCTGCTTATTTAAACTTAATTAAATATTTTTAAGTTATCAAAGTAGTAATATTATCCAGCAATAAGTTTATTTGGTCTTTATGCACAATGATCTTTTTTACACTTTAAAGGAAGAGATTCAAATAACTCAGAGTTCCATCAGTTTGAGAGTTGAAAAAGAAATTCTCTGGTATAGGTAGCTCTCATTAACTTGATTCTGTGATCACTGGTATTATTAAACCTGCTAGTATGAATGTTTTGTGGAACACATAGTGTCAGAATCATTTTGTAACCTAGCCTAATAGTACTTAAAAGTCATCTTGTAGGCTAGAGTGATAGTGCAGCAGGGAAGGCACTTGCCTTTTATGCAGCTGACCCGGGTTCAGTCTCCAGCACTCCACATGGTCCTCTGATCCTGCCAGGAGTGATCCCTGAGCAAAGGAAGGTGTAGACCCTCCCCCCCCAAAACACTTCGTTAATGGAATAAAAGTAAATTGTATAGCTATACTCTTACATACCCTATACAAGGCCACTGTATTACTATTTGATGTTTTGATAATTGTCCCCTGTATAGTATCTGAGACTTTTTGAGGATGATCATAAATATTTAAAAGAAAATGAGCTGTTTTTCCACAAAAATAATATTATAGAAAAGAAAGGGAGAATTTTTATATTTTACATAATTTCATATTTATCTATAGAAACCTTTTCAAAGCATGATGACTCTTTTTTTTGCAATATCTTTTTTTATTTTTTTTTTAATTTATTTATCTATTTATTTTTCCCCCAAATTTTATTACACCATTTTAGACATACAATTGAAAGATGCTCATGTAGAGTTTTGGTTCCACAGTGTTCCAACACCCATCCCTCCACCCAAAACCATCTCCCATCACCAATGTCCCGACCTCCCTCCCCCTCCCACACCTCAACTACTTGGCGGGTTCTGTATGTCATTTCTCTCCTCTCTATCTCTCCCTCCCGCCAAACTTTCCTACACATCGTGGAATGTAGTGCATTAGAGGACATAACGGTTTCTACTATTTTAATGGCCTGCGCTGACCGCTTGCGGCCACACAACCTGGGCTCAAACTGGTTTTGCTCTGTTAATCTGGTCGTGAGGTAGTATCCCAGCGTCCAGACAGCAAAGCTGGTGGCTAGTGTGGTGGGCGAGTCTCATCTGGCTGCTTCCGGGACCACCCAGAGGTGATGGGCCCACTCCCAAAACCCATCTGTCCTCCTGGGGGGCCCCATGGTCAGCTGGGCCCGGGCAAGCCGAGTTCCAGCTTCCCCAGCCGCTGTGAGGCTCTTCATGCTATCAAAGCATGATGACTCTTAACAGCCAAAATTGAAGCAATGATTTTAAATTAATAGATGGAAGCAGAACACTAAGACTTTTTACAAATGCTACCTGTAACAGAAGCATCATAAGGATTTCTTGACATAATAAATCTAGTAGGCTATAAAAATAATAAAAATCACTTGGAAAAATTGCCCTTGGGTGAGTATTTGCATATAAGGATATATGCATCTTATCTCTACCCTCAGGGCTTATAATTTACTGACCAAAATATGTTTGAGTGTAAAGAGTTTTGGTTGCTTTGGTCTTGGGAAGTGAAGAGCAGCGCATATATCCAACAGTGTCTCTCTACTCAAGGATCACTCCTTGGGGGAAACCATATGTGGTGCCCTGGATCAATCCAGGACTTGTTTTGTTCAAAGCTTGTACCTTGACACCTGTACTACCCACTCTAGACCCTAATGTAAAGATTTGAGCATTTATTTTTTTCGGGAGGTAGAGGTGGTGAGAGGTGGGGCTGTTGGGCCTTAGCCAGCTGTGCGCAGGGATCATTCTTGGCAGGGCTCAGGGACCCTATGGGAGCCAGGGATTGAACCTTTGTCAAACTGCTCAAAAGCAGTCACCTTATTTGCTGTATTGTCTCTCCAGCCCTAGAGATTTAAGCATTTTTTTTTAGTTATAGTATGAGTTGAACAAGTCCTTTTGTTTAATCTCTCTTTGTTCTATAATTGCAGGCATCCATCTCTACTGACTTGACATAAGTTGATGGCCATGCCTTTTAAAAATGTATATAACTTACATACAATTTGTTGGTTATTATTGCAGTATTCGTTAATTAATAAATTAATTTATTAATTGATTTCACGTAAAGTATCAAGCATATATCAGAAAATGAAAGATGCTAAATTTTTTTCTCTTACATTAGTAGACGGCTATTTATCTTTCTAGTTCAAAGACTATACTTAGTTCTGTTACAGTTTGCAGCCATACTTGTTATTGTGTGAGTAGTTGAACTGCTTTGACCTGAATGTTGTTATATATATATTTAAATACATATTTTATACATATAAATATATGTATATATTTATATGTATATACATTTATATATGTGTGTGTATATATATATATATATATATATAATGTTTCTTCTGTTACCTATAAAGAGAGAGTGGACCTATGGGTAAACTAGGGAACTGAATTATATTTAGAAAATACTTGGATTTTTTTTTTTTTACATTTTAGAACTGACTTCACATTGATTTAAATTTTTCCCCCCAGAGGGAAAAAAAACAATTGATTTAATATTTTAGCGCATTTTTTAAAAAAGGGAAAGGTTTATTTATTTATTATATATTTTTTTATACCACCATGAGATATACAGTTTCAAGGATATTCATGTTTGGGTTTCAGTCCAGTCCCTCTACCAATGCCCATTTCCCACCACCAATGTCTCCTGATTCCCTCCCTCCTTTCCCAAACTGCCTCTCTCTCTCTCTCTCTCTCTCTCTCTCTCTCTCTCTCTCTCTCTCTCTCTCTCTCTCTCCGCTCACCTCTTATACATGTGGCTTGCAATACATACTTCACATTGATTTAAATTTTTTAAAAAGCTAATCTTTGAAAAAGTTCACCATATTTTTATTGTATTTCATTTCAGGAGAGTGAAAAAGACCTGGAAGAAGCTGAGGAATATAAAGAAGCACGATCAGTACTAGATTCTGTGAAATTAGAAGCATGAACACTTTCTGTACAGGGTGTTTTTGTGCATTTGATCCTAGAATCCATTCCATAGTTCATTATTTTGACCACTGCTATGTGTTCAAGTAGGATGAGAATGTGATTCTTTTTATGTAGTTTCATATATTTTTAACTAATTTAATGTCAAATAAATTCCCGTAGAAAATTTTTATTTCATACTGAATGCTTTTATCAGCCTTTTACCATCTAATTGTAGCTACTTCAAACAGAGATAAAGTCTATTTGAAATTTAGGTACTTTGCCTCATAACTGGATTCAGTTAAAAATTGATTCTTTTTTTAAGTAAAACCAAAACTTTGAATCGCTTCTGAATAAAGTACAACTTCCTATAGTTTTCTGTGTGTTGGTTTTCTTTTTTTAATGGGGCCACACCCAGCAGTGCACATGTGCTGTGCAGGGACTCCAACTCGGAGCCTCACACACCTGGGCATTTGTTCTATTGCCTGAGCTATCTCCAGCTCGGTATTTAAACTTTAGGACTCAAAATTGGGGGTGAGGGAACTTAATGCACACCATTATATATAATCAAAAGGATCAGGGAAGTGAAACAATACTGTATTTTTCTAATGTTATTTCTAAAAGGTGTTCTGTTATGAAGCAATGAATGCATAATTTGCAGAACGAAATCTTCAAGAAAATTGCTTTAGAGAATAACCAATGCATTTCTAAATAAAAATGTCCTATGAAAGCTTATTATTTTACAAGTATTCTTAGGTGAAAGAGTCAGAAAATAATGAATCACTATAAATTTTGGTACTGGAGAGATGAATCAGAGTACTGGAACCCAGCTTCATCCCTGGTTCCCAAGCACCTCTGAGAGTGATTCTTGAGCACCACACTAGGAGCAGCCTCATTCATGTGACCCCTCAAAACAACCTATCATAAATGTTCAATATTACTGATTTGCATGCCAAGAGAAATGAAATAATCTTCAGATGTTCTTAAGGACAGGTTGACATGGGAGTTGGGTAGTGAGCAGGTAGTTTTTTACAAATGGCACATCATTTAAAGGAAGTATTGGGATGTTTTCTAATGTAGTGTCTTGTTGCTCCCACTATAGCACCAAGTACCGCGCTAACCGATTGCACCACTGGAGCTCCTATAGCACCAAGTGTCATGAGTAGTCGTAGCTAGTGGCTTCCTGATCAATTGAAGGTCTCAGTTCTTAAGAATATACCATTAAGAAGAAAAAGGGGGGGAGCCGGAGCAATAGCACAGTGGTTCGGGCATTTGCCTTGCACATGGAATTACTCCTAGCGGTGCTTGGGGACCATACATGGGATGCTGGGGATCGAACCCGGGTCAGCCACGTGCAAGGCAAACACCCAACCCACTGTGCTTTAGCTCCAGCCCCGAGACAGGCTTGTCCACATCCAGGGCTCTGCCATGTGGGCCCTGGATGGTTGAAGTTCTGACATAGAAAAATATTGGGCCGCCTGGGATGAACCCAGAGCCATAGCAGAGCCTGGCAAGCTACCTGTGTATTCGATATGCCAAAAACAGTAACAATAATGGGCCTCATTCCAAATGAATGGAGACGTTATTGGCGCCTGCTCGAGAAAATCAATGAACAGCAGGAAGACAAGTGACAATATACATGTATGCAGTTGGTATTCATATGAAATATATTTTACGGTGGCATAAAATGTTTAAATGAATAATTTGCAGAGATAGTACAGGCCTTAAGGCACACTATGAAAGTTGTTGATCTGTGTTTGATCTCCAGCACAGTATAGGACAAGGCCAGGAGTGGTACCTGAGTAAAGAGCCAGGATTAAGCCCTGAGTACCACCAGTGTGGCCCAAAAATCAAATCCAAACTAAAAACAATGACCGAGCAAGTTAAAACTGAATTAATCAGGGGCCAGAGCAGTATTACAGAGGGTTGCATGCAGCACACCCAGGTTTGATCCCCAGCATCCCATATGGTCCCGCCAGGAATAAACCTTGAGTACAGTGCTAGAAATAAACCCCGATCACAGCTGGTGTGCCCAAACAAACAAAATTTAAAAATGATTTTAAAGTACCTCAAGACAGCCAGGAAAACAGAATTGACAAAAACTTTCAAAAACAAGTCTTCAGAGAATGTTAAAAGTTTACTGCTGCTTCTCAATGCTTTGGAGAAACCCAATACATGATCCACCCTGGAATTCGACAAGGTGCTGTTTGGTTCCAAACAGCACTAATTCCTGAGTGAAGAGCCAGGAGTAACTCCTGAGTATTGCTGGGTGTGACCCAAAAAAAGGCAAAAAAATAAAAGCCTGTCTCCTGTCTGCCACCTGCCAATGCAGCTGGGTACCACAGCCACACCTGCAACACCTCAAGGGGCAACATGTTTGTTGGAGAGGGGTAAAAATGTGCTATAAAGTATGCCTTTTAACACTGAAACCCAATCATGAACAACTTTGTAATGTAAACACAATGATTCAATTAAATAAATTTTTAAATAAATAACTTCATGGGAGGCTTCCTGAAAACAGAATGGAAGTTGCCTTCCACAAAGCCAGTTATTTGTAATCACTTGTATCTTACATCATTTGTCTACCCATTGTTCATCAATTTGCACTAGCGGGCACCAGTTATATCTCCATACGTCCTGTCGCATGCTATTGTAGCCCAAGAGCATCTGTTAGAGCCTCAAACCATTCCTTCAGGTCATGGGAATGAGATCAATAATTGTTAGGGTTTTGGTATATCATATACAACATGAGTAGCTTGCCAGGCTCTACCGTGTGGGTGGTATACTTTCAGTAGTGGGCTCTCATCTTGTGCATTTTCTGATGAACTTGGGAGAGATCGGTTTATCTCTTGGGTGGAACTCTGATGAGCTGTGGAGTCCGGATGTTGAGAATGAATGCCCTCATGGAGTGGGTGTTCCCCTGGCTTCTTATGAGGCTCTGGGCTTGAAATAGGCTTCACTGTAGGGTGGGACTCTGACAAGCAGGGCTTGAGATTGGCTTTTCTCTTGGGTGGAGCTCTGACGAGCTGTGGAGTCCAGATGTTGAGAATGATTGCCTTCATGATGTGGGAGTTCCTCTGGCTTCTTGCAAGGCTCTATTGGAATCACGGGCCAGAGCTAGAACCCGCCTTCCCCCGGGTGCCTCATGATCAGCTGAGCACAGGGAGAGACAATAGCAGCTCTGCCCCTGTATCTGAGTCTCTGAATCAGGCATACCTTGGCTTGAAATAGGTTTTGCTGTAGGGTGGGACTCTGATGAGCAGGGCTTGAGATCGCTCTTTTCTTGGGTGGATCTCTGACAGTTATTTTCTGGCAGTTATTTGTAAACTGACAGAAAATTGAATCTTCCTTACCTTTTCACAATATCCTGTTTACTAAAGCAGGTTTAAAGATTGTGTCTGGGTTGGGGCTGGAGCAATAGCCCAGCGGGTAGGGCGTTTGCCTTGCACGTGGCCAGCCTGTGCCGGCCTGGGTTCGATCCCCGGCATCCCATATGGTCCCCCGAGCACCGCCAGGAGTAATTCCTGAGTGCAGAGCCAGGAGTAACCCCTGAGCATCGCTGGGTGTGACCCAAAAAAAAAAAAAAAAAAGAAAAGATTGTGTCTGGGACCACGTAAGCTGAGTTACACAGTTTTATTGTCTCAAATATACAGGAAATTCACAAAAACTTTTTTTTTTTTGGTGGGGACCTACATCTGGCAGTACTCGGAACAATGTCATCTTAGCCATTTCCCCAGTCCCTTGATAACTGTTTTTACTCTCCCTACCCCACACACCTCCTGCCCCTCAAGGTGTTGCTGTGGTGCCCGGCTGTGACGCCAGGTGGCAGACAGGAGTCAGGCTTGTCTACACCCAGGGCTCTGCCCCCCTGAGCCCTGGATGGTTGAATGTCTGACGTAGGAAAAGACTGGGCCCCCTGGAATGAAATCAGAGCCACAGCAGAGCCTGGAAAGCTACCCGTGGTGTATTCGATATGCCAAAAACAGTAACAATAATGGACCTCATTCCCAATGAATGGAGACGTTACTGGCGCCCGCTCGAGCAAATCGATGAACAATGGGAAGGCAAGTGATACCCCACACACTTATCAATCCATATGATGCTTATTTAAATGACTAATGCAGTCATACATACTAAATGATACCCATAGGTCTCAGCTGTTGACGCAGTTTAGGAGCACAAAGTTAAGTACATTACAGGTCTCTGTGTCCTAAACTGTAGCATTGAGCAAATTTACTATCCTCTGTCCTTGCAAAGGCAAATTCATTGACTCCTCAGTGTAGAGAGGTATAATAAGGACAAGTGACAACTTTGAGCATCCCAGCATGTTCTTTTTGAAGACCGTGCAAACGGCAGAAATATCCCGTGTGAGATGATTAATGTGGTCCAATGCAGGCTGGCTCTAATACCATCAAGACCATTTTCTCTTCCTCGCATCTGAAACCATTCCTTCAGATCATGGGAATAAGGTCAATAATTGTTAGGGTTTTTGCTCCCAAGAATTTTATAAGAGTATTCTTTCCAAAATCTTGGGCAGGACCTTTGGAACTGGATTTGTCACATTCACATTCTGGAGGAATTAATAACATCCACAAAATGTATGCTGGTTTTTCCTTGCCTGATGCTGCACTGTGCATATGTTGTGGAAACAGGAAATGGAACTTCTGGGCAAGGTAAAGGCATAGCATAGCACTAGGATAAGCACATGCTTGTGAGTAGTGTAACCTTAAAAGAATAGGGGCCAGAGCCACAGTACAGCAGAGAAGGTGTTTCCCTTGCAAGCTGCCAACCCAGGTTCGATCCCCGGTGTCCCCTTTGGTCTCTGGAACACTTCCAGAAGTAATTTCTGAGTGCATAGCCAGGAGTAACCCGTGAGCATCCCCGAGTGTGACCAAAAAAGACCCCGCTTCAAAAAAAAAAAAAAAAAAAGAATTTATTGTAACGTTCATTTAACATTTCTGAATTTTCCAGTCAGGAACATTCAAAGCCTAATATTTAAACATCGTCTCTGATTCTACCTGTGCATTGAATCACTTCCAAATTGAGCAGTCAAACCTGCTTAGTCTAAATTACTCTGCAAACTTCATTACATTACTTGGCTTTTTAAAAATCCTATCAAATTTAATAAGGACATATCCTACAGCTGGTTATCACTTAAATCTTATTATTTAGTCATTTAGATATACCAAGGACAGATTAATTCTTCTTTGATGGCGAGTTAGGGCCTTTAAATGTCACTGTAAACTTGATGTGTATGTGAGCAGAAGCTGGTGAAGCATTTGGCATTAAAGGGTTAATCAGATCATTTAGTCCTTGAGACTGAGTGCTTTAGCTGGAAAGAAATTGAATGGTTTAAAAATGGTGCACTATGAAACAAGTTTTAAGTATTAGTGTACTTGAAAGGCTCAAGAGTGCTTCATAAAAATCTACATTGCACTCCACTACTCTTACTGCTCTTATGAGAAGTATTAGTTGCTATATTGGACTATCACACAGAAAGATATAATTGATTTATGGGACAGTAAGCTTTACGTTTTTGTGTGCTTACTGTTGTCTGCTGGGTAGTTGCTTTCAAAGTCACAAGAGATTAACATTTTTAATGTGCAAAGAATTTTTCAAATTTAAAAATCCGGCCAGAGCAATGGTTCAGGCATGCTTGCCTTTTATGTGGCCCACCCCAGTAGACCGTATGGTCCCCCAAGCCCACCCAAAGTGATCCCTGAGCACAGCCCTGTGTGGTCCAAAAGAACAACAACAAACAAATGTAATAAATGTAATTATGATACCAATATCCAATGTCAGACGAAACATGGATCAGGAGTTCTTGTCAAAGGTGGAATCTACCACAAACGTGTGGGAGTCAGAGGTTAGGTAAGATAGAGAAGGGAACCGTGTGCTGATAATTGCCAAAAGTGATAATACTAGTCTAGAACTGATCATTGAATACAGGCAAAAAGATTCACATGATATCTTCTAAATGTATGTATTGCAATCTACAGTGTGTAAAAGAAGGAAGAGAGAGAGAGAGAGAGAGAGAGAGAGAGAGGAGATAAAGAACCTGCCATGGGGCCGGAGCGATAGCCCAGCGGGTAGGGCGTTTGCCTTGCACGCGGCGCGGCCCCATGCCGCCCGGGTTCGACCCCCAGCATCCCATATGGTCCCCCGAGCACCGCCAGGAGTGATTCCTGAGTGCAGAGCCAGGAGTAACCCCTGAGCATAGCCGGGTGTGACCCAAAGAGGAAAAAAAGAAAAAAAAGAACCTGCCATAGAGGCAGGCTAGGGGAGAGTGGAGGGAATTGGGGACATTGGTGGTGGGAAATGGGCAAGGTGGAGGGATGGGTGCTGGAACACTGTATGGCGAAACCCAAACATGAACATCTTTGTAATTGTGTATCTCACAGTGGTATAATAAAATAATTTTTTAAAAAAAGAATAAAAAGGCTCAACTTTTGATTCAGTATGGGTCAGAGAACTCCCAAATTCTAAGAAATTCTCTGAAGTTCCCAGATATTGCTAAAGGTGCTAGTCTGGGTACCTCACTTTGAAAATCACTGGTTTAACTGATTGAAATGTCAGTTTCCTCACTGGTGAATGAAGAATCACTCCTGGCTAATTGCCAAACTCCTTTGGCAAACCCTAAAAAACATACAGATAATTGGGCTGAAGCCCAATGGGGTTCAGCCTTTTGGGTTTCTGATGCCTGGTGGCTCCAGAAATTGTTCTTGTACTAAAAGCCCTCAGAATAACAACGAGGCCAGAGAGTGAAATAACCTTGAATTTAAGACCTTTTTAGCTTCATATTCTAAAAGCAATATCACCAGTGATAGTCATATGAGCAGCCTTAAAAGAAAAATAGCTACAAAATTTGTGCTTCTTAACCATGTTCCCTTAAATGCACAACTACCTAGGAATTGGCATATTTTATTTTTTTAAAAGTCCTCCCCACCCCATTAGGAATCCTAAAGCCCTAAACTTCTCCCCCCAAACTGTAATGATTTTTGCTTTGTTTTGTGTTATCAATGGTGCTTAGGGAACATGCCTGGTCCGATGCTCACAGGATGATCACAGGGTGCTCTGGGAGATGCTCAGGGTTGAAATGGGATTCTCACATGCAAAAGTATGTGCCCAGCCTTTTACTCTATATCTGCAGCCCCTCCTCAGTTATCTTTATATTGATTGCCAGTTGAGATTATTGATTTTTTAAGTTTAGTAGAATGTATTACAAAATTATTTTTTCATGTTTTTAGTATTTTTTTAACATGGCTATTTGAAAACAAATGTGGCCTGCAGTATCTTTTTCCTTGTTGGACAGCACGGTTCTAGTAACATATTTTCTTTTCTTCTGTTCGACTACCTCTGTTCTGCTTTCCAGGAAGGTTTATATGTTTCATTTCCAGCCTTTCTACTGAGCTTCTGGTTTTAGCTGTCACTTTTTAAATTTCTGGGAGCATCTTGTATGTGAGCTCTGAGTTCTGTTTTTTCATGACTTGTTTCTCTTGTTTTATGAATGTGCATGTTTCTCCTCTCTGGGTTTGTCATTCCAGTTCTCTGAACCTTCTGTTCTGCAGTTGAAAGTTGTTTCTGCTTCCCACTACTTCATTCATTCTTTTTCCTTTTTCCTTTTTGGGTTACACCTGGTAATGCTCAGAGGTTACTCCTGGCTCAGTAACTACTCCTGGCGGTGTTCAGGGGACCATATGGGATGCTGGAGATCAAACCCGGGTTGGCCATATGCAAGGCAAATACCCTACCTGCTGTTATCACTCCGGCCCTAATTCATTCATTCTTTCTGTTGGATTTCCATCACCTGCCAGGGAGGCTTCTCCAAGGGTCTAATGCTTCTTGACTTCCCACTTCCGTGCAAGAGGCATTGCCAAGACATGCCCTGTGTGCTGGCTCATTGCTGGAAGCCTTTCCCATTCTCTTAGAGACCGTTCCCTCCCCAGCAACAACCATTAGTGGAGGGTGGGGGGGAACATCGCCATCAGCAGGTGCTACTCCTGGTGGTTCTGTAACTGGGACCTAGTTTGGTGATGCTCAGAGGTTGGGGTTTGGGGGGCTGGTGGTGCAGGATATTAAACTCAGGCCTCCAGTCCTTCCTTTCAGCTATCCCCACCCACCAACCCCTATCCTCCACTCACATTTTTGGTTTTGTTTGGGACCACAGAAATGTTTGTGGGGGCTGGAGAGTTAGTACTGTATTTAGCACAATGCTTACCTTAGAGTATGTTCACAGAAAATGTTCGCTTGGCTGGATAGTCCAGCAGGTGGGGCACTTGCCTTGCATGTAGCTGACCCAGGTTTGGTCCTTGGCACCACCTATTTGGCCCCTCAAGCCACATTAGGAGTGATCTTGATCACAAAACCAGAAGTAAGCACTGAGCACCACAGAGTGTGGCCCCCAAACAAACTTGCTGCTGGGGTCTGAAAGATGGCTCTGCGGTAGGGTCCTGCCCCACATGCACCTGGCAAGCTCCTCCAGGCTGTTGAGAGCCCCTGCCGCCCCAGTCTGTACAGTTACATAGGGTCAGAAGTGGGTGAATGTCACGTGCAGCTGCTGGCAAGCACCACTTCTAACAGGAGGCCCAAACACTGGAGCCGGACGCAAGACCCAGCAAGTATGTGTCGAACATAACAGTTGAAAACGCAGACCCTGGAAACACCATCATGGGATGTGTGGGCACTGTAGCCATGCTCACAGCCCCATCATGGTCACAGCAGCAGCCCTGAGAAAATGCTGGTGTCGCCAATAAGGAAACGCACAGCTTCCTAATTGCCGGGTTCAACATCCCACCACCCCATTGGTGGAATGCAGACTAATATCAGAACGCCACAGATGCAACAGTTCTCTGCATTTCCCCTGTTCAGTTCTTATATTCAGGGGGCTCGAGAGGATCAAATCTGATTCTGGGGCTGTGTGGAGAAATACACAATAAAGTGTATATGAGTGAAGCTCCGGCACAGGCAGCCTTGGAAGGCACCTGGAGGGAAAAGGGCTTGAAAAGAACCCAGGGGCCAGAGTCCCTCATGCCACAGAGGAGGAAAGTGGCTGTCACCAGGGGGCAGCAATGGCACCAGCCTCTTGCTGCTCGAGAGCCGCCCCTCCTGGGCCACAGTTGTGTTGAGAGTCACCTGGATGGGGAAAGCTGGGGGACTCTTGCCCTCTTGGGAGGTGTGACAATCTAGGAGGAAATGCACTGTCTAGAGAGAACTCAGCTGTCCTTGGGTCTGTGGTGGCATGTGTGCTGCCCGCAGACAAGCAAGGGCCCTTGGAGTCACCTACAGAATGCATCAGAATACCTCCAGTGGAGGATCATACTCTGGGTTTTAATTAGCAGTGATGGTTTTTATAAGGATTGTATTCAGTTGGCTACTGTTTCTTGTCTAACTCCCCAAGTGCTGAGCTGAGCCCCTGTTCAACAGCCCGGCTTCCTGACATGTAGGGAAGGATTGGGAATATGGGAGTCTGGTGCCTAGCAGGAGAGTCAGGAGAGAAAGCCACACAGTATCATTGTGGGGTATTTGAGCAATGCCAAATGCGGTGTCTTCTCTATAATGATCAGAAATTTTTTTTCTATGAGAGAATGTGGGAATTGCTTGACATAAAGTATAACATTAGCTTTTGAGGGGTTTGTTGGTGTTCAAATGACAAAGCTAATGGAAGTTGCAGACTGACTGACTGGCAGAAATAAAATAAAGTCACATCTGCAAACAGCTGCACCAGCAATTAAACGGCATTTAATGTCTAATATCAGAAGGATGGGTGTTCCTCCCTCTAGCATCAGGGATATAAAATCCCCACTTCCAAACTGATCTGTTATAATAGTTTTGAGTCAGTGGGTGTTTAGATATCGTTCTGGTATTTATAAAGGAAAACCCCCAGTGAGCCATAGAAGGCGATTTGAGTCAGGAAGAAAAAAATGAACAAGAGCTGCACAGTTTGAATTTTGAAAACTGGCATAAATTTTAGTTCTTTTTTGTTTCTCTAACCATTAACTGTTCAGTGTTTCATGCCAATGAAATAAAGGCCTCTTGTCTCTCGTACTGATCAAGTGACCTCCTGCCTCACTGTAATTAGTGGCAAACTTCAATATGCAAGCTAAAAGACCACCTAATTAAAAAGCGTAATTAATTTACATAGATCATTCAAAATGGCTAGATTAGATAGCTTATGGAGATCATGCAAAACTCTTTGAGCTGCTTTGATTGGCTTCTTTCCCTGCTGTTCCTCAGGTTCTGAGTATTTTCATGGGCGTGAGTTTACCAAAGTGGGAAGGACTTTGAGGTGATGGTTTTAGCTAATTGCTGAAGCTTTGTAATTATTCTTTATCAATTACCCAAGTATAAGACAGAAAAAACTGCCTTATCTTTGAGCTTGGTGCTGAGTGATCTAATGTTATTAGTGAATATTTATTAAATGCCCTTTGAGTGCTAGATGCCACTTAAAACATAGTTATCTTAGAGCTTGCTCGCCATGATTAACAATGACTTCTCTCTGTGGGCTAGAGTGCACTTTGATTCTTCTGATCCCAATGAGATGGTTGTCAAACCCAAAAGAAAGATTACTGAAGACTTCACTCTGCATTTATCAATCACTCACAAAGACAAGCAACACCCTGTGTTATCTCTCCTTCCGTCTAATCGGTACAGTCCAGCTTCAGAGGTTGTCCAAGTCCATGTGTGACAGCCAAGTAGTTGTTCCAATGATGAGAAGAGAGTCCTTATTTGCTAACTTCCCAGGTGTAGAAATGGCGACCCTCTGAATACTCTTGCAAACATCTTTCCTTTTACCCGAGTTCCTGCAAAAGGAGAACTTACTTTACAATTTATTTATGGAGGCAATCTATTAGAAGTCAGCCAAGCAAGTGCATGATCCTTAGTTATCACAGCAACAACAACAAAGGGAAGGGAAATGGTTGGGAAATAGAATGGAAATTCCACTTGATCCAGCAACACTGCTCTTAGGCATTTTTCCTAAGATAAATGAAAGATTTATCTTCCATTCACACACACACATATACACTCCAGTGCTGAGATTTCCACTGGGATTTATGTTAATTCCATGATTTGCCAATTGTTTGTAGTGCTGCTGAAAACATGGAGGTATAGATACTCTTCAGAATCTTCTGGATAAATGCCTAAGAGCAGTGTTGCTGGATCAAGTGGAATTTCCATTCTATTTCCCAATGTGTGTGTGTGTACACTTAGTGAACAATACTCTGCCATTGCAAAAGAAGAAATTGTGTCCTTTGGGACAAAATGGATGAACCTAGTGGTGATCACAGTACGTGAAATAAGCACAGAACTGAAAGCCAGTGACCAGATGCTTCACTCCTGTGTGGGATATGAATCACTACAGCAAATGAATTGGCAAGGAACAATGACTCAACTCCTAGATACAGTGAAAACTCTGGTCGTTATCAGAGGGCAAGGGGCCGGGTGAGTGGGAAGAATGAGCAGAGCTGTCTTTCTGGTGGTGGATGGTAGCTCTGGAACTTTCTGGCGGGAATGGTGACAATTACAGATACATGAACTAGAAAGCTAAATAGCTGAAATGTAATAGTATTGTACATCAGGTATAAGCCAATAAAAGCACAAAAATGAAGAAATACTAGCCACACTGGTTGCTTATTGTGCATTTGGTTTTGCATGAAGACTTTTCTACATATTTTTCACATTTTATATATAACTCTCCCTATTGATCTCTGTCTTTCTATCCCTGTCTCTCTGTCTCTCCCAATTAATCTCTATCTTTGTCTCTCCATTGATTTCTCTCTGTCTCTCTCTCTATCTCTCTATCCCATTGATTTCTTTCTGTCTCTTTGTGACATTCTCTCTGTCTCATTGATTGTCTTTCTGTCTCTCTCTGTCGCACTCTCTCTCTGTCTCTCTCTCCCTACTGATTTCTCTCTGTCTCTTTCCATGTTTTAATTAGTACTAATTTTTTAATGTTTTGTTTTTTTTGGGGTCACACCCAGTGGTGCTCAGGACTTATTCTCAGGTCTGTGCTACTGGGGCCATATGTGGTGCCAGGGGTGGAATCTAAGTTGGCCACAAGCAACGCAAGCACCCTACCCACAGTATTATCTATCTGGGCTCAATACTATTTTTTTTTTAAATTGAGGAACTTTGGTTTTACAAGAGTGCAAATGTCTAGGTATTTTAAGGATATAATGTTGTTACACCAAGCCCACTACCAAAAACTGAAATTTGGGCTGGAGCATTGTCCAGCAGGGAGGGCATTTGCCAGCAGGGAGGGCATTCATGTGACTGTTTGGTAAAAGTCTTATGTTTTATACCACGGAGTTTGGAGTTGGTTTGTTAGGAAGTGAGGTGCTCTACTCTACCTGCTCATCAGCACTCTGTACTGATGGAGCCTCACGGGATCCCAGACTCTTGCTAGGTGTTAGGGCTGAGGTGGAAAACATGGCTGGTCATGCTTCATGTCAGAAAACACTTTATACCCTTGTGGCAACGGTTAAAAATAAAAGCAAGTAGTCACAGGGATACAATCCATGTATAAATCTTCCTACACCCGGGGCGGAGCGATAGCCCAGTGGGTAGGGCGTTTGCCTTGCCGCCAGCCGGCCTGTGCCGGCCCGGGTTCTATCCCCGGCGTCCCATATGGTCCCCGCGCACCGCCAGGAGTGATTCCTGAGTGCAGAGCCAGGAGTAACCCCTGAGCATTGCTGGGTGTGACCCAAAAAAGCAAAAATAATAATAATAATAATAATAAAAATAAATCTTCCTTCACCCACCAATAAGTTCCTAGTGCCGACCCATCCTCAGGCTGACCATCCCACCTCCCTGCCTCCCACTAATTTCCTAGTACCAACCCATCCTCAGGCTGACAATCCCACCTCCTTGCCCTCCTCTGGGGACCATCATATTCCTCACAGCATCTAAGACATCTTTGTAGTGATTTCTTTGCTCATTGACTTTGGTTATATATAGCATACATGAGAAGCCATGTATGCTACATACATGGCTTGTGTTTTATTTTTGGACCTAGTTCAAGTAGTATTGGTGCCCCCTCAGTGCCTTCCGTGTTTTCAGAAAAAGCAAGATTTCACTTGTTCTAGGTGACTAGTTTTCTGAGGAGCCCTAATTCCATACCACTCCTCCTTTTCTCATAGAAGGGCGTTAGATTGTGTTGGCTATTGTGAACAATGCTCTTATGAACACAGGGGAATATGTATCTCTTGGACTCAGTGTTTTTATGTTATTCAGTTAAGTTCCTAGGAGCACTATTTCTGGGTCTCATATGGAAATTCTCTGTGTAGCAGTTCTGGGGGCCCAGGAGTCTCTCCCAGCATATGTTATTGTGTTCCACCAAGAGATCAGGTGCTACTCAAATCTGCGGTGCTCCATGGCCACCAGGTCACACCCACTGGGTACTGTGGGGATCACATGTGCTGGGCACCAACCTTAGGGCCTCTGTTTATAAGGCCTTGTACTCTGGCCTCTAGAGTCAGGCTTCTGCAGCAATATGTTCCATTTTGATGAGGGATATCTGTATTGTTTTCCACAGAAGCTTTGCCAATTTACAGTCCTGCCATCTGTGTGTGTGTGTGTGTGTGTGTGTGTGTGTGGGGACGGTACTTTTTTGCCACCCACTCATGCACACATGGTGTTTGCACATGTGTGGAACTCTAGGCCATTCTCTCAAGTGTGAAGTTATCATCTCACTGAAGTTTCAGTGTGCAAAGTGAAATTGAGCATTTGGAGGTGGGGTGGAGCCATAGTGCTTGGCTTGCAGACGGCTGATCTGGGCTCAATCCCTGACTCTGCATATGGTCTCCCAAGCCCACCAGGAGTGATCCCTGAGTGCAGATCCATGAATAAGCCCTGAACACTGTCATTTCCATGAGTAAGCCCTGAGCACTGTTAGTTTCCAAAGCAAACTAACAAAAATTGAATGCTTTGAGCATCTATTTATTATCATTCTATAGTACTTGGGTCTTTTATGGTTTCATATAAAATTTTGAATAATTTGTTCTAGTTTCTTGAAAAACTCAACTGGTATTTTGATAGGAATTGCACTGATTAGGAATCAGTGCCATTTTTATGATTTTTCTTTCATTTTACAAACAGGTTGCTTCTTTATGTCTTCTAATTTTTTTAAATAATATATTTTATGCATTAATTAAAAAATATCAATTTTCTGCATAGAAGTCTTTCATCTCTTTTGTTAAAGTTACTCCTAGGTGTTATCCTTTTTGATGAGATGGTAAATAAGACTTTTTTTCGGAAGTCAGAGCAATAGTACAGTGGGGAGGGCATTTGCCTCTCATGCAGCTGGCCCAAGTTTGATCCCCAGCATCTCATATGTTCCCTTGAGTACCACCAGGAGTAAATCCTTAGTGCAGAACCGGGAGTAATGCCTAAGCATCATCAGGAATAATCCAAAATAAACAAAAGATATTTTTCCTTATTTTTATTTTCTCCAATTAATTGTATAGAATTCAAGAGGTATTTTGCTTTTTTTTTTTTTTTTTTTTTTCTTTGGGTACACCCGGCAATGCTCAGGGGTTACTCCTGGCTCTGCACTCAGGAATTACTCCTGGCGGTGCTCGGGGACCATATGGGGATGCCGGGGATCAACCCGAGCCGGCTCAGGCTGGCCGTGGTGTAAGGCAAACGCCCTACCCGCTGGGCTATCGCCCGCCCCACAAGAGGTATTTTTGTATATTAATTTTATATCCTGCCACTTCATAGCATTCATTAAAAACCTAGTTGTTTTCACACACATCACACATCTTACTCAGAGCAAAATACAAATAGACTAAAGACTTTAATTTCTAAAAAATAATAAGTTTGTATTGAGGTATTAGAATTTATAATGGTACTGATGTATTGTTTTGCACCTGCAGTGTGTTACCTTATGCTCACCACCAGAGCTAAGATTCTTTCATCCTAGGGCGGAGCGATAGCCCAGTGGGTAGGGCATTTGCCTTGCATGAGGTCGGCCCATGCCCGCCCAGGTTCGATCCCGGTCCCCCAAGCACCGCCAGGAGTAATTCCTGAGTGCAGAGCCAGGAGAAACCCCTGAGCATTGCCGGTGTGACCCAAAAAAGAAAAAAAAGATTCTTTCATCCTTTTCCCCGTTATCCCAATGTCCTCCCCCCCCCACTTGCATCACCCGTTTACAGTACTATTGACTACAGCTCAGGGTTTGTTTTCATCAGAGACTAAAGACTTCAATTTTTCAAATGGCACTTCACAAAATTGCAAAGCTTTTATTGCCATAAGGCAGTCAAAAATGCATTTGCCCAGATAATTTTGAATGCAAAAAGGGGAATAGAAGATATAAATTTTAATTTCATCTTTTAGCCGAATGTCACTACTCTGCATAAATCTTTTCCCAAAATGTGTTCTTTAATAGCTTTGTAAGATGTTATTTGTTCAAAAATTATAATGAGTAAAAATGATAGAACAACATCATTCTGTTCTTTTGGATGATTTAACTTTCCTTATCAAGTTTTCAAAAAAAAATTGAGTTTTCTTGTTTTGAGTTTGCTGCATCCAAAAAAGCAAAAGTCACATGGAGACTTGTTCTTTTTGAGCACAGTGTTTGGAGAAAAGTAATGTGTCCTAGGAATCCAAAGATGTTCATAAGAATACCTTTGAATGCTTTTATAAGATATCTAAGAAATAGGATTTGCTCATTTCGTCATGTCAAAGACTTCAATTTTGGGTTGTCTGTTCTTTTGTGGGGTAAACCCCTGTAAGCAATGTGCTTAGGGGCTTCTTTTGGTTATGTGCTCAGGTATCATTCTGGGTGGTGACAATATGCAGTGCTGTGTATTGAAGCAATGTTAGCTGCAAGACAATTGCTTAACCTCTGTTCAGTTTCTACAGCTCCAAAGACTCTAGAGTAGTGGGGTGGGTGTGGGGAGCAATGGGGAAACAGACACAGGTGATTCGTGACCAGACAGGCCTTCAGTTCAACACAAGGGGCCAAAGGAATGAGATGATCCTGGACCCTGCAAGTGCCAGGAATACCCAGGTCACCCAGGCGTGCTAGGGCTGCACCCAGCAATGCTTGGTGAACAATGTGGTATGGAGAGTCAGATCCAGCTCATGTACCTGTTAAACATGTATCCTAACCTCTGTTTTATCTCCAGCACCCCAAACACTTCAGTTCTTCAAACAAAGAACCCACAAGAAACCCAGAAACCATGAAAGAGAAAAGAAAAAGGAAATAGAAGGGAAAAAAAGAAACATGAAAAAAAATTGACAAGTCAAACAGCAAAGACCAGAGGGGGAAAATGTTATTCATCTGTACAAAGGAATATGTTATTCATTTGTACATTACTTTTTTTAATAGATATGCATTTCAGAAAATCAGTAAGATCCTCAACCAACTAGAAAAAATTGACAAGTCATTTACAGAAAAAGGAAATGCTAGAAACATAAGGAAATAGGGGCTGGAGCAATAACACAGCAAGCAGGGTGTTAGCCTTGCATGCAGTCAGGCTGGCTTCAATCCCCACATCTCATCTGGTCCCCTGAGCACTACTAGGAGTAATTCCTGAGCACAGAGCCAGGAGTAACCCCCAAGCATCAGTGGGTGTGCTGCCTACCAACCTCCCAAAAAAACAATAAAAAATTCTATCTGCATGTAATAACAAGTAATAACCTAAACTATATGGAAATACTTTTGGTTGCTCATCATGTTGTCAAATATCAAGAGTTTGCTACCACATTGGCTCTCCCAGGTCGTGGGAAGGCTGCTAACAGAAGACAGGACCTTAATGGCTGGCATTATTCTATTTTGTGCCTATACTTCCTCCCAATTCTAGAAATTTATTCTACAGATACAGTAGCATGTGTGTGGATGAACACATCATCATTTTTAATGATGTTACTGTCTAAAGATTGCAAACAACCTAAATTTCCAGCAGGAGATGAGTTAAATAAATTATGACATACTCCCCTGCATGGAATACAAGTACAGCTGCAGAAAAGGTTCCAAAACACTTTACTATACTGATATGTAAAGCCGAGCCTCACTGTTTAGTAAAGAAAACACAAGACATGAGGGTAGGTGAGATTCTCAAAGGATTAGAGCTCTTGCATTGCATGTGGAAGCACTGGGTTTGGTCCCTGGCATCTCATGGTGCCCCAGGAGCACTGGGTATGACCCTCAAAAAAAATAAAGGAAAAAAAGGAAAGCAAAAGATATAAGACAAAACATTTAGAAAACAAAAGGAAAGCACAAGATGTGAGACAAAACATCATATATACATGTAGATAAAATAGAATATTTCTATTTTATGTATGTATATATAGAATACTTCTAAATTAGCATGTAGAAAAGTAAACTAGTAATACACTATAATATAAAACAGACTATAATGAGTATGGTTAGAAAAAAATTAAATATACATAAATATTTAAAGATACATAAATTGAAGCCTTCTAGTCTACATTCAGGTACATGTTCTTTTTTTTATTTTTTTGCTTTTTTGAGTCACACCCGGCAATGCTCAGGAGTTTCTCCTGGCTCTGCACTCAGGAATTACTTCTCGTGGTGCTCGGGGACCATATGGGATGCCGGTGATTGAACCTGGGCCAGCAGAGGCCGGCCGCGTGCAAGGCAAACACCCTACCCACTGAACTATCACTCCGGCCCGGAGTACATGTTCTTAATTTACTAAAATAACAAAAAAAAGAAAAATTATTGAATCCATTTTTAAAAATAGAGGTTTATAATAGTTTTTGGCTTGGGGTTACTTGCACCCTAAGTCCTGCACCAGCCTCTAATTATCTTTTGAGGAACTGTGATTCACAGCACCCTCCTTTATAGGCTTAATGTCTACATTTTCCACCATACCCTCTCCAAAGCGTCTGCTCCCCTCCACCACTGCCTCAGGGTGACACCCCTAGCCCAACCCTGCCCCTCAGTTCTGTAGACAAGTCCTCAGGTTCTAAACAGCCTCTTCTTTCCTTCTGAGTTGAGTTTGAAAATGTCCTCAAGGAGCCAGAGCGATAGCCCAGTGATAGGGCGTTTGCCTTGCACGCAGCCGGCCTGTGCCGGGCCGGGTTCGATCTCCGGCATCCCATATGGTTCCCCGAGCACCGCCAGGAGTGATTCCTGAGTGCAGAGCCAGGAGAAACCCCTGAGCATTGCCGGGTGTGACCCAAAAAAGCAAAAAAAAAAAACGTTATTTTGGGGGGCGGAGCGTTTGCCTTGCACGCAGCTGGCCTGTGCCGGGCTGGGTTCTATCCCCGGCATCCCATATGGTTCCCGAGCACCACCAGGAGAAACCCTGAGCATTGCCGGTTGTGACCCAAAAAGAAAAAAAAAGAAGATGTCCTCAAGATGAACAACCTTCCTATGTCCAGGCCCTTTGGGCCACAGGAAGACAGAGGGGTTGGAGCCCTGTGACAGCCCCTAACAGAGTGTGGCCAGGATCCTTCTCCCATCATGACACCTGTCTTTTCTATTTGCACCTCTGGACGCCTTGGCCCCATCCCCTCATGTGAAGGTGTAGCTCAGTGGTAGAACACGTGCTTTGCATATCTGAGTTATCTTTAGTTCAATCCCCAGCCCTCAAGAAAGAAGTGGGAGACGGAGACAAAATGAAATGACTGAGCATACGTGAGAACAGACAACACAATTTAAAGATCAAGAGGCGCCAACCTCAACATGGTGACATGGTATCATGAGAGCCACGTGCAGTTGTTCTGGGTCAGTGGGAGTGGCTGTTCCTTCATCTCACAACTAATTTCACAAGGAGAAAAAGAGCAACTTAATGGTGAGCTGATAAGCCCATCAGTGGTTCTCAATTTGCCTCTCTTCCTACAAGACTCAGATGGAAACAGGAGTGTGAGCATCAGACAGTGCGCTCGCCCTGCCACTTCCATTTTTCCGTTTCTATTATTATTTCTTGTCAACCATCAGTGTTGGAAACGCTTGGTACTTGGCTCACAGTCAGTGCTGAGCAACAATCCAGTGAATGAATGACTGGATAACCAGGCACTAAATGACCAGAGGAGCAATGAATGATATTATCCTTGTATTTTCTCTCTCATACCTCATATCCAGAAACAAAGCCTAGACTCTGCCTAAGACCTACTTCTGGATTCCCTGTATAGGGGCGGAGTGATAGCACAGCGGGCAGGGCGTTTGCCTTGCATTCAGTTGACCCGGGTTCAATCCCTGGCATCCCATATGGGCCCCCGAGCACCACCAGGAGTAATTCCTGAGCACAGAGCCAGCAGTAATCCCTGACCATTGCCAGGTGTGACCCAAAAAGAAAAAAAAAACCTGTATATATCATTTTTCTCTGCTGCTCACATTTTGATCCCAAGACCCAAGACCTTGCTCCCAGCCTCTCAGCTGGCGCTTCCTGCCCTCCTTCCTCCCCTAGCACACACATACCTTTCCTTGCAGATCTGAGTGAAGAGTGAGGATGAGGCCAACTATTCACGAGACTAGCCTTTGTGCCTCTCACAGAGCAGGAAAACCATAGCACTCCCCTTTCATATGTCTGAGTTTAAGTAAAGACTATTTTTTTTTTTGCTTTTTGGGTCACACCCGGCTCAGGGGTTACTCCTGGCTCTGCACTCAGGAATTACTCCTGGCGGTGCTCGGGGGACCATATGGGATGCCGGGGATCGAACCCAGGCCGGCACAGGCCGGCGCGTGCAAGGCAAACGCCCTACCCGCTGGGCTATCGCTCCGGCCCCCAAGTAAAGACTATTGTGTTCAATCATCACAGGAGCAGGTATAGCCCTGGATCTAAATTGTGTTCAGGGCCTGTGAGACAAAGTGATGTGCAAAACTTCAAGCCATATCTTTCAAAGAATGGGCTGGGGTTTACTCTCATATCCCTTTCAGCTTCTTCCAAGATACAAAAGCTAAAGCAGCCACATTGGGCCCCAAGAAAGAAATCAGATGTTGAAAGTTGGCAAAGCAACAATAGAGAAGGGTGGATTGCCAACTTCTCTAAGCCATATTCTCATTAGCCTAGGAATATGGGCAAGAAATAAAACACAGTCTTCTTCTCCACACCATTCTGATTTAGAATCTATGTTAGAGCAGCCTAACAGACATTATAAGCAATACACACTCTCTTCCCTACTGAAGTCGCTTCTTGGGGATTGGGGAGGGAATGGTTGTGCTAGGAAAATGTATGCAGAAAAGTCAAACCTCCTAATGGAGGGGACTCAGGGACCTCGACAAAATTAAGGGAGACGGGGAGAATAAATCCCTGATATAAAGCAGCTGAGGATCTATCATTTCCCAGAAAAGACTCTCTGGTTCCATATGTTAGTGTCTTGGGAAAGCTTGGGAGAAGGCGGCTCTTACTGCTGGTTTCAGGGCTAATGTATAAAGTGTCTTTGGGGAGTGAATGAGAATTAGCTTAAGCTCTGGATTTGGGGCTTTAGAGGGTTTAAGACAGACTTTTAATCACCCTTCACTCCCTGTGGCCCCAGAGTGTGAATTTTAATCACATACACTTGCACCTCTGCCCAGGGAAAGGTCTATTTCTGACACCCCTCTCTGGGAGTCAGCCCACCCTCAACCCACCCCAGTTCACCCCAACAGGGCCTGCTGCTGCGGTCTGCCACTGGGGGCAAGAGTGCCCCCTAACCTTGTAGGTTTCTGACAACTTTTTACAACACGGAAAGATTCTGTATATAGGTTTGGATTAATATCAACCTATATTTGGGTCAGCTGGATGGTATGAATTTGTTATAAATTTGTTAGACTGCATGCATTTTCTAACCAGTTGTTTTCTTAGAACTTACTGGTTTGGCAATTTATTTTTGATTCTCGGCCCAGCTCGTCCTTAGATTCAGATTTATTGGACGAACTCCTCTGGAGCGCTGTATTATTTCTTCTCTGGGAGTCTTAATCACAAATATTAGAGATTCACCTAGACACCACTCTTTCATCATCTGGGATTTGTGGGGGCCTGGCCCCCTGAAGTTGTTTGCAAATCTATGCATTTTAATGGAGGCAGCTCCACCAGCTTGCACCACACTCTCAAAGAGATCTTTGCCCCACCCTCTAATTTCATTTTAATGCCAGTTTCTATCAGAGCAAGCGAAACTGATTAGGGGAGATAGTATCTACCCCCCAAATGTCCCCTCCCAAGCCCCCTGCTACTAACTGGATGTGCAGGAAAAGTTATTTTCAGACACCTGGCTTCTACTTGCAGTCCTGTTTTCAAGTGAGAACATTCTATAGAGGGAATCACATTAACTCCTAACACCTGAGAATGGGGTGTGAGGACGACAGTACAGCAGGTAGGCGCCTGTGAAACATGCAGCCGACCCAGGTTCCATCCTGGGCACCCTATATGGGCCCCTGAGCACCATCAGGAGCCATTCCTGCGTCCAGAGCCAGCAGAAACCCCTGAGCATCACCAGGTGTGGCCTAAAATAAATAAAAAGAAAGCTAATTTATCAAATTGCTTTCATCCTCATGGTCTAGTCGCGTTCTAGGTGGGAAGACAATAATAATTGAGAGGGTGAGATTAGTGCGCACCCAAACCAGCCGGTCTTATGTGGGATCTTTGCTCACACCACTGAAATAAGGGCTGAAATAATCACTGCAAGGCTGAAATAATCGCTGCGGGGATACAGTAACTGGGTCAGGGGTTGCTGGACTGGGAGTGGCCCCCAGGCCAAAGATGTGTCTCTCTGTTCACGTCTTGTTCCCAGAACGCAGCGATATAAGAGGTGCTGGGGACATTTCGGTGGGCTGCATCCGGGAAAGGGCCTAGTCCTGATTCTTTAATCACTAGGTGTGGTGTCAGTTTTCCTGTCGGACAGTCAGTGGTGCTAAATAAAACCGAATGAAGGCAAGGGCTCCCCCTAATTGCAAAGAAATTCTGCGGCGTCGCCACATGCAAGCGGAGGGTGGGAGCCGGCGGGTGCGCACGCTGCGACAGAGCGCGGCGATTCCTGGGCTGTCCTGAGCCTAATAAACCAGGAAGGTCGGCGCTGTCCATTTAAGAAATCTTTGGATTCATTTCTTTAAGACTCTCTTTCCCTACAAGGAGGGGGAGAGGGTTCAAGCCCAGTTTTTACCAACAGTTATTGCTTATTTTTTGGCCAAGTTAGGGAAAACGACATGAAGGAAACAGAGAGCCCCCGACCCTATTCCACACCCGCACTGAACAGATGGGGGTACCAGTACTGGGTCACGCTCTCCGCCCCTAAAACACACCCACACTAAGTATCCCAGCCTCCGCGCACTGCTTTGTCGGGGAAATCGCCCGGGTGCGACTCGTCTTCCGGGACCTCCCTCCAACGCCCTCTCCAAGACCGGGCTCCTGCGCGCGGCTGTTTGTGCACAGCCGTGTCGGGGAGGCGGCTGGGGGCGCGGGCTGGTTGGCTGACCTGGGGGTGCCCCTCGCCCCTGGGTGCCGGCTCTGACGCGGCGCGGCCCGACGGCGCGGAGGACCCGGGGAGGAGACGCGCGGCGGGGGCGGGGAGGGGAAGCCGGGCGGGCCGGGTCGGGCCCCGGGGGGCGCTCACGGGCGGGCCGGAGAGGCGGCGGCCACTCCCGGGCGGGCGGGCAGGGCCTGCGGCGGAGTCGCGCGATTTGGTAGCGGCCCCGTCCGCCCAAGCCTCATTACCAGCTCTTAATGAGACCCCTTTACTCCGTGACGTGCAACCGCTCCATCTCATTAAGGAAATCGCTCTTCAATGCTGATTATTTTATTTGCAGCCATAATTATATTTCTTTCGGCTAAATCACGGTTTAATCGAGCCCACATGGAGGGCAGCAGCACTAATTACGGCGGGGGATGCGGCGGCGGCGGGCGCGGGCCGGCGGCGGGGTGGGGGCGGCGGCAGGGGGTGCCCGGGCGGCGGGCGCGGCCGGGGGTCCGCGGGCGGGGAGGGGCTCCGGGCGGGGGGCGGGGGCCCGGGCTCAAACACAACAACTTATTACTTCTAATTCCCCAACTGTCACCAAATCACCTGCACGAAACAAGAATCTAATTTGTTAAGCTGGCATGTCTGCAGATGGAAGATCGATCTTCTCTGTAGATTTCTCTAATTGAGTGAATATAGACGCCCGGAATTAGCCGCGCTCGGGCTGCGGGGCGGGGGGCGCTCGGGGAAGGTGGGGGCGGGAAGGACAGGGAAGAAGAGAGGAAGGGGGTGCGGAGGGCGGGGGGAGAGAGAGAGAGAGAGGTGGAGAGAGAAAAAGGGAGAGGGGGGAAGAAAAAGAGACAGGAAAAGAAACAAAAGAACGAACGGCAAAGACTGGAAAGACGGGAAGACGCAGCTCAGCTTGAGAACTGATTACCTAGAACACAGACGTTGCACAACACACTGCTCCCGGCTCCCGGCCCCAGGCGCGAGCTGCCGGAGCAGCCTTGGCCATCAGCCTTAAGCAGCGCCTAACTATGGAAAGCAAAAGGTTGGGGACCGAGGAGCCGGGCGGGGGAGCCGAGGGGAGGGGGCGAGCGCCGGCGGCTCCAAGAAATGGCTTACAGAATTACATTTGTTTTTCTTGTGATTTTATTAAAAGTCACTCCTCATCTCAGAATGCGTGAAAAGATCTACTTTCCACTCAGATACACCGCATTAACTTGTTGGAGGGAAATTTGTTTGTTTGTCTATTTTATTTATTTGCTAGATAAGATTGATGCAGTCTTATTAGCGCTATATCTAGTTATAGAAAGAGATAAGGATGAGATGTTTCTCTTTTTATTCCAATTACTAGCCTTGTCACCTAACTGAATAACTGATATATGATTATTTATCCTGAGTAAATAGAAATCAGAAAAGCAACGAACTTAACACATACAAACAAAATCTCTTTGTCACTTATTATATTCCGTATGGCTAATTGGGACCATTAAATTACAAGGCTAAAAGCAAAAAGAGAAGCTCAGAGTCAGGGAACTGGGCTGATCAGTCATTGTTTAGCGAGGAGCTTTCAGCCGTGAGGGCGATGGTGGATGCTAGTTCATGGAAGGCAAAGAGAAAAAAAATAAACTTCGGCTAGGCCTCAACACCATGAAGAGTTGCGCAGGCATATCACGCCGTTGTAGCTGGCAAAGTAAAAATTATAAGAAACTATTTATTTGGGGGGGGGTATCATTTATGTATCTCTTGTGTATTTTGCTACAGGCTTCCAAAAAGCCCTGGGTCTTTAGACTCATTCGCTGGTGAGCTTTCTGCTTCTCCATCACCTTAGGACCTGCCCACCACTCACAAGCACACAGGCATGGTCACACAACTTGTGTCTCACACATGCAGCCCCCAGTCTTCTGATAAGAAGGAGGAGGAGGAAGAGGAGGAGTAGGAGGAGGAGAGGGAGAAGGAAGAGAAGGAGAAGGAGGAGGAGAAGGAGAAGGAGGAAGAGAAGGAGGAGGAGAGAAGGAAGAGGAAAAGGAGGAGGAGGAGGAGGAGAAAAAGGAGGAGGAGGAGAAGAAGAGGGAAAGGGAGAGGGAGAGGGAAAAGGAAGAAAGAAGAAACTGGGGTCTTGAGTGTACTTGACTTTAGCCTGCACAAGGCATGCAGGCAAGGAGTTTTTGTGACCCTGAATCCTGGGTGACACCAATGGGATTGAGGATGAGAGATTCCCTGAGTGCCTGGGTTCCAGGCCTAGGGAAGTCTGTGAACCCAAGGGTCAACTGGACCCCAGGCTGCAGGCTTGGGTGAACCATGCTTACGCCAACCTCCCGAAGGAGAGCCAAAGTGGAAACCAGAGTCTTGAGTTAACACTTTTTTGCTGGTTGCCTCCTGTGAAACACTACAGGAAGGTGTTTTGTTTCTCCAGAGAACTGTGGTGGTGCCTCTTACCCTTCCAGGAGACAGACACCCAGCCCAGCTCTCCTTTCTTCCATTCACATTACCCTCAAATTGCCTCCCCAAAAAGGCCTTGCATCTATAGCCCCAATCTCTAGGGTAGTCAGAGGTAGATGGTTGACCCTGCTGAGAGTTGGGAGTGGGTTGGGTCTGGGTTGTGGGTGATGCTGACCGAGAGTGATGATTCTGGCTGCTGGAGCAACCTATAGAGGAAGCTTTTATCCCAACCCTGTGGCCCCTTGGCTTCCTGCCTATCTCCCTTTATTTGCCCCCTCTTGTTCTTTCTCAAGTTCTGAGGCAGACCCGGGGAACAGGATCTGATTTGCTGTCGCTGTTTGGGTTATTGCATAGATGAAAAAGTAAACAGGAGTGTTCAAGTCACTTGATTTGTTTTCTGTAAGCAAATAATACCCAAAAGCATGACTGTAATTTACCACGAATTAAAATTGATTCTTTTCATCAGGCAAGAAAATAGGAAAATGTGAGATCGTTAATTATTGAGGGAGGCACTCCTCATTAGCGGGAACAATGTTACAATTCAGCATTTAATAGCAGGAATGTGAATAATAATGCCAGATTTTAGCCCACTCTCTGCAAAGAGAAGGGAGCAGTTTACAAACAACTTGAGCAGCCAAAACTTACATTTAATAAACACCCCAGGTTTCTGTAAGTGGAAAAAGCAATTAGGGCATTGGGCATGCGATCCAATACTTCCCAAGCCCCCAGTATATATATATTCAACCTCGTAGTCTCTCCAAAGGCTTCCAATGAAGGAAGAAATGCAGTTAGAGATGAAATTAGAATAGCAGACGCAATCAGCATAAATCCCTCATTAAAGCACTGGAGAATCTTTTCATCCAGCCACACTATATTTCTCAGTCGTGCTCTGGAACTAGATGTCGGAGCAGGAGGAAATATTCTGTGGCTTACTGTGTTTGTGGATTTAAATAACCAGCGACTCAGATGATATATACATATATTTCCCAGAAAGCTGGCTTCTCTCAAAAGTACAAAGTTCCGTGGCTCGGTCTGGGCACCCGCCCCCGGGAAAAGCAGTCCACTCTCTGGCCTTTAAATGCTCTTTGTGCTTCGTTAAAAAGGAGAAGGGGGGAAAAAGGAGAAAGAAAAAAATGGTTTCCCTGTGCATCGCCCCTTGGCAGGCTCTTGTACAAAATTCAATCTCTATTTTTTATGAGAAGTAAACTGTCTAAATAAATTTTATTAGGGGCAACCAATATATTTTCTGGTAGTTCCCTTTGTTCCACTTCTACGTGTGTGTAACAATCTAAAACCTATTTATTGAGGAAAAATCACTGGATCCGTCATAGAAAATCCTTTTACTTTGCTTTGAAGTGATTTCTGAACACATTCTTGTCATCCCGAAGATTTGGGGGCCATTGCGCTAAAGCCTCGCCTTGTTAGGGACTTCAGCTCCTATGATCATGTGGGAAATGCCTTAAATGATCAATAGCAACGGGCCTGACCGGCACTTTCCCGGCTGCCCCAGGAACGTGGGAAGATGACGGGGAATAAAACTCCAGTAAATACATCTCAGACGCTGCCCAGGTGGATTCAGACATTGGCCAAAAGAGCTGCCGAGAGCGGAGCCGGCGCGGGGGCGAGCGTTTTACATGAAGACTATTGTCGTTCGCTTCGCCACGCCTGCTGGCAGTCGGCTCCGACTCTGGGCTCCAGCTAGCCCCCCCCCGCCTGGACGCCCCCAGCCGCCCCCCCGCACCGACACCCCTCCCAACGCCCACATTTCCCTTTCTTTATTCCCCACCTTTCCTTTATGGCTCCCCCTCCCCCCCCCAAACCCCACCCCACCGCACCCCACCCCATGCTTACGCTCAGAAGTCTTGGAAGAAATGATTTAGTTTGTTTATACTGCTATAAAAATCAAGACCAATAGAAAAGTCATAAAATGAAGCGGGCTATCAATCACGCCGCAACATTGTTATTCAGCGGTTACTAACAGAGATGGATAATCCTTTGATTTCGTCCCATTGTTATTACTCTGATGTGTCTTCACATTAACTATTACACATTTATTTATCGACCTGAAAGATACCCGCAAAACAGAATATACGAGCGAGTGCGCGTAGGAGGACGCGGCGCGGCTGGCGGCTTGCTGGGGTCGACGGCTGCACGGGGACACGCGCGCTGGGGCGCACCCTCGTGTACACCTGGGGGTGTCCCTTGCTCCCTCCGCTCAGCGGGTGGCGGCCTCTCCTACCGCCCTTTCAGCCTGGGTGCTGAGCCACGCGGTGCCCGGCCTCGACGGACTGGCCGGTTTGGAGGAACGGGGTGCAGCTGCCAGCCGCGCCGCTCACCCTAGTTTCTTCCTCTGACTCATCTCCCCACCTCTGTCTCTGCCTTCATCCTGGGGCTTCTCCAGGTGGACACAAACCCCCACGCTGTCCTCGGGAGAGCGCGCTCAGGTGCGCACGAGGGGGTCAAGCCCGCCCACCGCGCCCCCTCCCCGCCCGCTCCTTCAATCCCCTCCCGGAAGCCGTCGCATCAGGACTTGGAGGTGTCTTTGGGGAAGGGGCAGACTTTATCCGAATGATTCTGTTTGCTTTCGAGTCTAGATACTCTCCTCCGGGCAGAGCCTTTCTCTGAAGGAGTAGAGGCGCTCGGCTGGCGCCCTGGAGAGTCTCTGAATGCGCCGCGGCCGGCCACGCTCCGCCAGGGACCCCGCCCGCAGCCACCGCGCTTTAGTCGCGCCTAGGCCACATCGGCGCAGCTTCGGAGGCAGCCGGGAGCTTCGGGGAGGTGGTCTACACGGAGAGGAGAGAACCCGGGTCGCGGGCTCCCGGATGCGCTCACACGAGTGTGTGCATGCGTGAGCGCACGCACGGTGTGTGCTGGGAGAAGGGAAAAGGGCTGGAGGATACGAGGAGGAGGAAGCAAAACTGCCCGAGTTCGCTTTGCCGCTTCCTTTGTCTCTTTGCTTGGTCCCTGTCACACACAGCGAAGACACACACACACACACACACACACACACACACACACACACACACACTTGCTCTCGCATCTGCTCTCAGGCAGCACTTCCAATGTTTTGTGTAAGTCAATTGGACGGCGAACAAAAAAAGCCATTTGTTCGGTATTATTTAAAACAGACTTCATAGGGCCACCCTTTTGTGGAAGCTTTATTTGCACTAAATGAATAATCTTAATTGCATCACTCTCGAATTAAAAATCAATGTTAATCAAGTTGAGAGTAGTAAATATCAGTTTTCATTGTGCCAGGGTAGAGGGCATTTTTCTTGTGTTACAAATAAAAATACAAGTCAAATAACTTTAAAAGGGCATTATTTCCTGCTACAAATACAATTGAAACGGATTGTTTAGGAGCACATCAGAAATGGTACAGAATTTTGCACTTAATTTCCTCAGTTATCATTTACAATAAGAACCTCTGGGCTTGACAGCCAAGTCTAAACAGTAGTAAATTAGTACAAATTTATACTGATTTTACTCTAATAATCGTAATAAAAGCTTATAGATTTGGCACTAATTACATAAATGCCTAATGATCTTGAAAATTACTCTGGTTAGAAATATATTACTAATCTAAACTTTGTTGTTGGCTGGCTCTGAAAAATCAGAACATTAGAAATGGTTGGCTTCACTTGTGCAAAGCACTTTAAATTGTTCAAGTAGTTTAACATATTCAAGAGGAAAATAAGGAGCATTTAACTTTATTTACAGCCTTAAGTGGAGTTGGGAGCCAAGTTGAACTTAGAAACTTTAACCAAAAGAGCGTGCTGCGGGACAGGATGGGCGCGTGAGCCTGGCGAAGGAGCCGAGACGGGCGGGCAGGGAACTGAGCGCAGCAAACATCCTGCGCGCGGGTCCAGCAAGCGGACTTGGGGGCCAGGACGCACTTAGGGAACAGCGTGCTGTTGAGCGCTCTACGACTGTGGACGGTTTGGAACTCGGTTAGCGCCAAGGTCTTGCCGGTGTCTAGATCCGTGGCGCAGGCCTGAGGGCGACGTCCAGGCGCGGTCTAGAGACCGCTGCGTTGCCCTTAGTGTGCCAAACTGGCTGGCCGGTGCCCGCCACCCGTCAAGGCCTCCCTGAGCTTGCCTGTAGGGGGTGGCCCGCGGTCACTCAGGGGTCATGCGCTGCTCTGGCCCTTGCCCGGCCTCGGCTTCGGGAAGACGCTAACTCAGAGAGACTGAGATGCGCCTTGGCCGCGAGTAGGGCGCGACACCGTGAAGGAAGGGGAGGAAAGAGCCGCCGAGCACTAAGCGCGGCCCGGCCTGAAGCCCCGGGCAAGGCGGCAACGGCCGCCGGTGTTTGGGGCTACGGCTCGGGGCTGGAGCCGCCAGGGCTGCCGCCGCCTTCTCCGGGCGGGCGGGCGGGCGCGCGCGGGCGGGCGGAGTGGGGGACTCTCCGGGCGCTGACATTTGCAGGCTGCCCTCCTGATTGGTCCCCTCGCCGAGCTGCTCACGGGTTCATTCAACTGTTAAGCACCTCCCCGTCTCTCTAAAGGACATTATAATGCAAGAAGCCCCCTTTTTTAACCACAAACCGAATTTTCTTTCATTTAGGTGATCTATATATATCTATATCGTATAGCTTATAGCTTATATCTATTTTAAATAACTTAAAGCCGCTAAAATTTGGGGGGAACAGCTTTCGCCCTGGAGCGGTGCGCGATGCTGTCTCACGCCGACCTCCTGGACGCCAGGCTAGGTGAGTGCGCGCCTCTCGCCCCGGCAGCCAGGAGAAGCCGGGGCAGGAAATTGTCAATTTGTTCCTTATTTTACCTTAATGCGCCCTAAATGGACTAATTTCTTTAAAAGTAATTGTGCTGCATTAAACTTTAATTTGATTTAACATCGTCTTAAAAATCTATGGAATATGTAGATCCAAAAGAGAACTTGGGAAATGTTGATACTTTTGTTTCTCTTATTTTCTCTTCCCCCCCCCCTCTTTATTATTATTTTATTTTTCTGAAAAGCAATCTGCACTGTGGTAATTTGTTTGGAGGTGTTGCGCGCGCTCTTGCCCATCTGCGTTCATTTGGATTTCTTTCTTCTCTTTCCCCACATCTTTTGCTCTCTTCTTTTTCTCCTTCTCATCGAAGTACAATTGAATTTGTAAATAAATGGCGAAGGAGAAAACACCGCAATTGAAGCGGGCTTGCCGAATGTGCTCTTTGGGGTTAAAAAAAAAAAAGGAGAAAACCCAAATGCAGTCTTCCAAGCCATCCCTGCCTGCGAAGGGTTCGGCAATGCCAGATGCTGTGTCCAAACCCGCTTTTATTTTTCCGGAAAGAAAAGTTGCATTCGCTAAAGTTTGATTCACGGTTTTGTCTGTAGTCTTCTCAATGCGGTCTAGACTGCTGGCTTTAGGGTTTCCCGATTGGGGATCTTTGGTCACGGCTGCGACTCCATTTCCCGAACCCCTTTCTCTGATTTGAGAGGGGAAGGCGGAGCTGATTTCGCTTGATTTCGGGGGTGGCAGGCTCAGACACTTAATTCATCTTCCGAAGCTCGCGAGAGGGACTCGGCTGAGCCCCGAGGTTGAGCGGTCAGGCTGCAAAAGCGCAGGTAGGGCCGCCCCTAGGAATCGGTTCGTTTTCTTCCTTCCCTGCCCCCAAACCCTCGGTCCAAGGCTATGCGCTCGAGTTCTTGGGAGCGTTAGGGGTTCGGTTCGTGAGAGGAAGCCCGAGGCATGTTTCACTGCCGGGACTGGGAATTTTCATTTTAGGAGAGACGAAAACGTGCACCGCTTCCTCCCGAGGGGCCGGCTGCAGAGAGAGGGGCGAAAGGGTTCTTGCAATCAGGTTCTCCAAGTCCTGGGGTGCCCAGCTCAGCCTCGGGACACATTTTCCACCGTGGCGCTGAGAGATCCGGGTTGCAGGAGAAGCGGCTTTGGTGGGGGGGGGCGTAGACGGGGGGGGGACCTTCTCTCCCGGCGATCGCCAGGGTAGTAGTGACCGCGATCCCCTTGCCTCCTCAGGTATGAAAGATGCTGCCGAGCTTCTGGGACACCGGGAGGCGGTGAAGTGTAGGCTGGGAGTGGGGGGGGCTCCGACCCTGGGGGCCATCCGGGGGACCTAGCCCCCAATTCCGACCCCGTGGAGGGAGCCACTTTGCTGCCGGGGGAGGACATCACCACCGTGGGCTCGACTCCGGCCTCGCTGGCGGTGAGCGCCAAGGACCCCGACAAGCAGGCGGGGCCCCAGGGCGGCCCGAACCCCAGCCAAGCCGGCCAGCAGCAGGGCCAACAGAAGCAGAAGCGCCACCGGACGCGCTTCACCCCGGCACAGCTCAACGAGCTGGAGAGGAGCTTCGCCAAGACTCACTACCCCGACATCTTCATGAGAGAGGAGCTGGCGCTGCGTATCGGGCTCACTGAGTCCCGCGTGCAGGTACCTGGGCGCGGGCTGGGGGTGCGGGTGCTCGCGTCTGCATGCGGGGTCTCTGTGCGCTTTTCGAGCGGTGCAGCGTCTGCGTTACGCGGTCAAGTCGGCCCCACCCGGTTCCGAAACGTCTACTAGATGCTCCGGGCAGTTTAGCCACGGAAAGCCCTCGAAGGCCGGGCCGACAAGGTGTGTCCGCGGGACTGCGGCCACCCGGAAGCGGTCAGTCGCCTTCGCGTCTCCAAGGCGGCCGCGCCGCACACGCCCACCCCCGGCCGTAGGACCACGCTGCCAGCCGAAGGGTCTGTGCTCAGCCGGAGAAGTCGGGCCACGCACCAAAATACAGCATGGAAGGGAGACAATAAGAAAATGAGGGGCCGGAGTGATAGCCCAGGGGGTAGGGTGTTTGCCTTGCCCGCGGCCGGCCCATGCCAGCCCGGGTTCGATCCCCGACATCCCATATGGTCCCCCGAGCACCGCCAGGAGTGATTCCTGAGTGCAGAGCCAGGAGTAACCCCTGAGCATTGCCGGGTGTGACCCAAAAAGAAAAAAAAAAAAAGAAAATGAACATCTAAAAAAAATTCTCCACGCTCAGATTTCACGGTGTCATTTTACTCGCCTAAATATCACCTTCTTCCATTACTTTCGAGGCAAAACTCAAGCTTTGACATTAACAACGTCACCGAATCATGCGCTTTGGTGATACACGGGGCGCGCTGGAATGATCTGGCTATGACCAGTGAGGCCAGGTTTTCCTCATAAGGAATCCGGGTGCGGTGCAGTGCGGCTAGGTACACGGGATTCTGACGGCTTCCTCGTCCAAATAGTCAGTCCGAAGAAAGCGCAGGACAGATTGACAGGTGGTAGTCTAATTCATTCTGGATGTCTTGCTCTCCTCCAGTCGGCTTTCAATTTGTAGACTATATATAGAAAATCACACCGATGGCTCCCAGAAAAACTGGGGAATAAAGTATAAGCCTAATAGATCACATATTCCTCCCTTTCGCTTTTCAAAAACAATGAAAACATTACAGTAAACAGGTTATGTACCGATGCTGGCTTGAGAACCGAAGTAGTTAGTCATGAGCTATCCAGGGTGCTGAAAAATATTTCTACCCTGGACGTGGGTATTTTCTCTCAGTTATGTTAGCTGTCAACTCAGCGCTACTTTTACCAATTAAGTTTAAATATCTCATCTCTTCACACTGAATCTAAAAAGGGAAGAGACAGTGCAAACATAATTCCAATGTTGATAATTTCTTTGATATTTCTGTCTTTGTTTGGTTTTAAAAAAATATTCCAAGCACAGCAAATGAAATTAGATAAAAGTAAAATAACCTAAACCAGAAAAATAATGGGGTTTCTGTTTTAAATATTTGGAAAAGAAAATTCACTGGGGAATCAGGTGGTCAAATTGGTAAAGTAATAGTCAGTATATAATATAGGTGAACATTTTCACTCAGTTTAAGTCTGGGTGGTTTCCTTAGTGAATTCTGAAAGCCCTGAAGCATGGGCCATTGGAATTAAACACCAAACGAGTACTAATTACATTATGCCAATATATTTTATTAATCCTCTTTAAATTTGTTTTCATTCTGCACTTATTTTAAAATCTGAAGTTGGGTTTAAATGTTTTCTAGAAACGTTATTTCAATACATCCATTACTGCTAATGATAATACTGGCTTTGTAAAATATTGTAGGCTCAAAAATCCATAAATTTCCTCTTTGTCCCCTAAGAGAAACGCTATCTAACAACTTTTGTTAAAGAGTAAAATGTTGTTGCCTAACCTAGACATACTGGTAATTAGTTTAAATTAAAATAGAACTTAGAATCACAAATAATATATAATTGGACAAGTGATTTTATGAAAAAAGAAAATGAGGTCTATTAAACTTTATTAGGTCTTCCAAAGGTTAATGGCAGTGATTCTTTTAATAGAAAAAGTTGTAAATGAAATGAAATATAAACTATGTAATAGAAACAGCTATTTTCCAAAAGTACACAAAAGAATATTCCATAAGAAAGAGACAAAGTACTTTAATTGTTGTAGCATAATGTTCAACCAAAGATAATAGCTTGAGGCTGCTGATAGGAACAATTTAATAGAATGGCAATTTCAATATTTTTTAAAATAATGTTTCATAGTTTAAAAAGTAATCAGATCAACATAACCTTCTTAATTAACATTTCAAAATGATTAACATTATGTAATGTAATGCAACAATAATTTATGGAAAATGTATTTACTTCACAATTCACTGTACCGTTGCTCCTTGACCAAATTCAAATTAAATAGTAATTGGTTTATGTTCTTATATGATGAGTGCTTCATAGTTTTCTTTATAGTTAACAGATTGCCACACATTCATTTCAGTATGTGGGCCACTGCACTGATTAAAAATGATCTAAACATTCAATTTATTGCAATAGTATGTTTTAAGGGATTTTTAAAATTCTGTCTAAATGACCCAACCTACTTATTTTTTTACCCATACCTGGTAAAATAATACTTTCAAGTATTTATTAAAGCACCTCTACTCACAAGGAGGCCAATTCCATGTCTGATATCACTCCCCTTTTCTGGGTAGTGTAATAAAACCATTCCTTTTATAGCATGCCATTATTAGAAACCAATTTCAGAATTATTTATAACCTGGAATGGCTTATTAAGCAGCAATGCGAGAATCATGCAAATTACGCGATCAAATGCAATATAATAAGCATAATCATTAGTCTCTAGCACGGATTAATTAACTTTCAATATTTTATTTACATAAAAACCAAATCAGTGAAATAACTTCTGCACAGTCAGGCTTGCCTTTCAATATTTTATACGAACAAAAATAATGTGCTGTAATTCCATTGACCGTGTCCCCCAGAATGGCCCTGTCACCTGCCACATCTTAATAGGGGGACAAGCTGAGAGTATTTTCTAGTTTTCTAATGGAATGAGAAATTGCATTTTCTTCCTCTCCCAGCACTATTAAAGTGTAATGAATTCGGCCCAGAGTTCACGGCTGGCTGATCGAAATGAACCTGAGATCCAGGCTTTAATATAGCCCCCAGATTTCCTCCCAAATCTTCACATTAATCATTTGCTGGATTCCAATGAGATCTTCATAAAGCATTTGCTTTGAGGGGAAAAAAAGTAATATTCTCTCTTTGGCCCTCTCTTTCTCTATTTCTGAACCATTTATAGGTGGGGAAATTAAACGGGCTATATATTTTAAAATACATTTACAGTATGTCTATATTACTGTAACAGCAGATATCATGAAAGTGGATTTTTAAATTCCAACCTCCATTAGATTCTCACTGTTGTATTAAGCATTTTCTAAGAAGAGCTGCATTTAAAACTGAGTACAAAGTTGGCCTGTGGCTGCGGTTAATATATTTTCTGGAGTTGTCATCTGTGCATTCTCAAAATCTCCCTTAGGTTTTACCTGCATTTTAATCCGTCATGCTCTAGTTTTCAAGTGGAAACATTCACATTTTAAAAACATATGCATCAGAACTTGGAATGGAGGTGCTAAGACCCAGTGCATCTTTCTTCCTCCCCAACCTCAGCAAGCCATGAAAGATACAAAATTTTGTGGCCATTATTTGACTACTAACTCTCAAAAATAATTGAGCACAATTTTTTTGGATTACCCCAGATTTAGTTCTTGTAGCAGCTGTTCTTTTCCACCTGTGTCTGAGCAGATCTTAGATTTAGAAGTTTTTCTAGAAATCTTGTTTTCTACTGAAATTTTACAGGGCAGTTCTTCTTTCTATTTCTCTCCCCACTCCCATTCCACCTATTCTCCTCCCTCGCTTCTGCCACACTTCTGCTGCTTCCCAAACATTACAACCTTCCTGAATTTACTGACATGTGTAGGGTGTTAGGAACCAGTCTTTTATTCAAAGATACCTTCCTCCATATATATATATATATTATATGTATGTATGTATGTATATCTATATATATCTATATATCTGGTGTGGTATGCAAGGGCTGTTTGGACCCAGACTCCATCCCTGTCCACAGCTCCATCCTGTTTACCTCCACCCAATCCAGCAGTGGGTGGGTAGAGCAAAGTGACCTGTGGGCAAAGGTCCTCACTTTGCTTTTCTGCACTTCTGTGGGTTCCTTTCCTTCACCTACAGCTCAATCCGGAGCTGGTTGCATTGATCCCATTCGCCATCATCAGCCCCGATGCCTCATTAACCCGCTATGCCACCAGCACTTCGGTTAGCAGGGACAACATCTGGCTTCTTTACCAAGTCTGGATGGATGAGGGGTTGGGCAGAGAGGAATAGAGTAGAAACCAAGAAAAGAGAGAGTGGCAGGCAATGGTGCCAGTGCGGTAGGTGAGGCAGGGCTGGCCCAAAGGCCAAGGAGAATTCTAGATTGCAGTGTGCTCCCACTCAAGTATAGAGTGCATCTCTGCTTACAGGGTCATGGGCACACACACACACACACAGCTGTGCATAGCTGGCTTTCTGAGAACGAGGACGTGGTACTCCACACTCATGATATATTAGCTTGCAGAAGAAACACTAAATATTCTGGATTAAAGGATGAACAATTTTTAGGCCATGAATCTGATGGTCAAATTAATTTTCTTGGCCAAACTTGAAGAGGAAACTCAATCAGTACGTGAGCAGGGTCCCAGGTCAATTATATGCAAGTATAGTAAACCTCCAGCTGACTACATATTAAAACTAGAAACCTGCCAAGCAGGCATGTGACATTAAACAACAACAACAAAAAGATCAAACTCAAATATGGGGAGATGGGAGTTTATTTTGGTCCGGCAGTTCACTTGCTATCTTTCAGAAAGATGCCTTTTTCTCTTGTGGGAGCAAATTTGACACTTTAAAGACAAATCAGGCTAGTAAAGTCTGAAAATACTGGGGTCATTATTTTAAAAAAGAACAAGATAGAAAATTTATTTTCCTCTGAAATATAATTTATCCAACACATTTCTTTCAAAAAGACACCTGGGTTAGTTTAAGTGAAGTTAAAAATTTATGCATAACAAGTGTGTTTTTAAGTTGTCATCCTTTACTTCCCAGTGGTCAGAAAATTGACTGTTTAGTTGATAGATGAAAGGGGGAAAGAGAGAGAGAGAGTTGGAGGCCTTGTGAGACTTGGGGACCTTAGTGAGAGCCTGTTAAGAATAAACTCGAAAATCCCTCTCATAAGGCTCCGTTGACAGCAGATTCCAGCATTCTACACGCTGGCAGACAAAGGTGCCCTTGCAGGGCTCTGGGGATAGGCACGGAGACTCGTGGCAGGACAGTGAGTCGCTGTCTGTGCCATCAAAAGTCGTGCCGGTGACCCAGAGCCCTGTCTGGTTCTCCGGCGCTTGCGTTCCTGCACGAATCCCTCCACCAGCCTCCCTGCTCTGTCATCCGTGGCATAGCGAGGTTTTCCCTTTGTCTGGTTTTAAACTGGCGGTGTCATTTACGGCTCTTTGTCAATTTCCAAATTTCTGAAAATTCTACATCCCATCAGTGACACAGGGCAAGCTCTCAAGCCACAGGGGTGCTCGTGTTTATCTTCATCTGTGCATCCGTGGGTCCAGGCTTTGACATACGCCTGCCTGCAAAGCTGGGCGCCTCGGCAGTGCACAGGCGAGGCCGCCTACAGGCACGCGGCGGTAGCTGGGCACCCTGCGGAAAGGGCACCGTAGGCCCCATCACTCCGGGTTCCTGTCGTGCGCTCCGGGCTTGGTTACTGGGGAGCACTACTGGCCTCGAGTTGACAGCTACCTAGGGTGGGTGCGGGCCGAGCCCGGGGCTCTGCTGCTGTGGATGGATCTGCTTCCGGGTTTCTGGGCACCCCGGCTCGCCCCCCAGCCCGCCCCAGCTCACTAACTGCGCCTGCTGTCTCTCCCTCCCATTCCGCTGCAGGTCTGGTTCCAGAACCGACGCGCTAAGTGGAAGAAGCGCAAGAAGACCACGAACGTGTTCCGCGCGCCGGGCACGCTGCTGCCCACCCCAGGCCTGCCGCAGTTCCCGTCGGCCGCCGCCGCCGCCGCCGCCGCCATGGGCGACAGCCTGTGCTCCTTCCACGCCAACGACACCCGCTGGGCGGCGGCTGCCATGCCCGGCGTGTCCCAGCTGCCGCTGCCCCCCGCGCTGGGCCGGCAGCAGGCCATGGCTCAGTCGCTGTCCCAGTGCAGCCTGGCTGCGGGGCCGCCGCCCAACTCCATGGGCCTCTCCAACAGCCTGGCGGGCTCCAACGGCGCGGGGCTGCAGTCGCACCCTCTACCAACCCGCCTTCCCCGGCATGGTGCCCGCCTCCCTCCCCGGCCCCAGCAACGTCTCCGGCTCGCCTCAGCTCTGCAGCTCCCCGGACAGCAGCGACGTGTGGCGGGGCACGAGCATCGCCTCCCTCCGCCGCAAGGCGCTAGAGCACACAGTGTCCATGAGCTTCACTTAATGCCGCCGCGGCCCGCCCGCTCCGTGCCCGGAGCCGAGCACCCCCCGGGGCCGCCCCGCGCGCGCCCAGGCCCCCGCTCCCCGCTCGGGCTCCTGCCCCGGCCCGGCCCCGGCGCCTTGCCCGGCCCGGACCTGGCCTCCGCCGCATCTCGTTTTTGTCCTCTTCTCTCCCTTCCTACCTGCTCGGGCCCACCCGCCGCCTAATTTCGCTCGCCCGGGTTCCCTGCTTCCTTCCCTGGCCCCTCTTCTTGCCTTCACCCACCCCTAGGCTCTTCCCCGGGCCCAGTCTCCAGCACATGCCCCGACCCCGATCCCCTAGTCCCTCCCTCCGTGGCCTCCCCCGCGCTTGCACTGGCGCATCTGGGCCTCTTCCCGGCCTTCCGACCCTCGGCGGCCACACTCATACCTTCAACACGACGCCCGCGACCCCTAGCCCGCCGCCGCCGCCACTTGGGCCCCTTCTCTCTCCCCTCACCTCTCACCCTGGCCCGAAGTCTCCTTCCCACCATTTTACTTACCAGGAGTCGACTCAGGATCTGAAATCAGACACCAATGGACTGGATTGTGGGCAGAAACACACACACACACACACACACACACACACGCACTCTGGCTCACTCACAGGCACTCCGCGCTCGCGCTCGAGCGCACACACACACAGACACACACACATAGAGACACGCAGTGCATCTAGGTCACACACAGACGTGTTCAAGGGACAGCACAATGTTAGGGATTTTGTCTTAAAGGAGGACAAGCCTCTGCTAACCAAGCGTCTCATCTGAGGGCCCAACGGATGTAGTCATTGGCTTTATCCTTGTTTTTCTTGTTTCTTGGAATTCCCTCTCTTTACCTACCCTTGCTCCCGGCACCCAGTCACATCCCTGCAAACCTCTCTTGGCTTGCCACCGACGCTTTTTATTTGGTCTTGTTTTGATGTCTTAAGCACAACCAGGAGGGTATGGAAGGGAAGGCTTCTCCAGAGGGACATGCCAGGGGATTGGGTGGCAGGAGCGGGGTAAGGCAGCTGCGGATAAAGAGGTGATCCTACCCATTTTGATAAGTCTTTATAAGGAAGGACAAAATCGACATGTAAGCAAACATTCCTTTTGTAAAAGCAAAGCCACATTTCTTTACTGGATCTTTCAGGACTAGGGTCTGTCTGCTTCCTTTCTGTTTCTCTCCACTCACTGCTCTGTGCCCTTGGTTGTTTTGTGGTCATCCTGTTGTCCCTGGTGCCCCCTGTGGCCCCTGCTGGCCACCAAAAGGTGTACTTGGACATCTACAATCCTGCAACTTTGTACAGAGAAACACAATCAGCTCTTTCTGCATGTGCTGGTCAAATCCAAACCCAGAGAACAGAAGCGCTTTCGAAGAATGAACATGTGAAATAGGATGTTTTGTGTAGATAAAGCATTCTTGTTACATACTGGTCAATTTGTGATATGAGTTAACTTCTTGTCTGTGCTTCTTTATGGAATTTGGTTTTCTTAATAAATGTTTGAGCTAATATAAAGCATTTATTTGACTTTTCCGGACAAGTTTATATCAACTTAAATGTAAATGGAGAAAATAAAATCATTTTCAGTATGTGATATGGAGATTGATGGATTTTGGTGTGACTTCTGAAAGGCGGGAGGGTGCTGAAAGTTCTTACTTGGCCTCAACTAACTGACTGGCTCTCAGTCTTTGGAACACGGCCGCCTTCAGTGGGCTTGGATTCAGCCTCCTGCTTGCACAGCGTCAGGCCTGGACGGCCCAGAAGTCAGCAGGCCACACCTAAGCATCAGGTGTGCGGGAAGGGCGGTGGGGGTGCAGCAGCGGTGAGTGCTCATCACGGGCCGGACTGGTAACTGCTGTGGAGGACATTTTCCCTCTGAAAACCAGAAGCTCTGGGAAGCTGTGGGCGGGAGGAAGGCCCTGAATGAATGGGCAGAGCTCTGGAGTTGCCTTGGGCGGTGGCTCTCCCCAGGTACGTATGGGAAATGCATGCAAAAGGACTGGGCAATTGACGGCGGGGAGGGGGCGTGGAGGGCTGAGCGTGGGGGGTCCTAAGACTGGTGGGTCCTTTTATCTCCAAAGATTTTGTCTCCACCTGGTTTCAGCTACAGAAACCTCCTCGGTAGGGGCAAATAGAGCGTGGCCCCAAGAGCGTTAGGGACCACCTGGCTGTGGTGGCTGCTTGCAGGATGTACCCTGGGGGGGCAGCCCGGGGTCCTTCTCAGGTATCCAGACTTGGTTCCAGCTCACCTCGAATTTAGCCACGTGCTTGGCGGGTGTTTCTCCCACCCCAGCGAGGAGTCTCTTAGACAAGGCTGCTTTGCGGCTTGGCGGCATTGGCTTTTTTTTTTTTTTTTTTTGCTTTGAAAGGGAATCGATCGCGCAGGCTTCCTTTGGGCGAATAACCCAAATCAATCTTGGTGGTTTGAAGCTTATTAATGGTCATTATAGACACTGAGAAGGCACCCTCTTTTCCACGGAAGCGTTCACATTTGGAGGCCTTACAGTGTAAACCCCCAGTAAAAGTCCTGGCTCTAGGTTACCGGCCCTGGGCTACAGGTGAATTTTAGCAACTGTTGTAATTGTTAATTAAGAGAACACAAAACAATCTCCTTCAAGGTAAGAACAAAAAAGGGCATGATTATTTTTTATAATAAAAAGGGCATGGTTTTCTATAATAATGGACAATCACATGCTCACATTACCCTGGGTATTTTAGAGGTAAAATTGTGGTTATACCGCTAGCATTTCAATTCTACCCTTTAAAGTATCATTTTTGATATAATGTCAAAATGTTAAAATTAAAAAAACAAAGAGAAAAATGTGCTCACTTGGGAATTTCACATTAAGATGAACATTTCTGTATTGCAGAGTTCATAATAGAATTTAGCATCCCATTAATCAAACTTCTTAACTATCATTAAATGTAAAAGATTTCCTTCTACGTAACATTTCTTCTATTCTCCCTTGTCTTAGGTTAGTACTTTATTTTTTAAGTTTTTTTTAAAATCATGAATACTGTTATCTCAAGTCACATTTAAGAAATCAGTACAAATCACCGATTGCTTCGCCAGTGAACATGGAAGGTTGTTTACAAGGATGCTAATTTTACAGCTTTTTTATGCTGCTATAAAGCATAACTTTATGATGTAGGAATGCAATAAAAGGATGCTAAGTGGAATCTTTAAAAATTGTATATCTCAAAGGCAAGGGAAATGGCGTCTTTGATTTGAAAAAAAAAGGCCAACTCAGAACACTGATGAGAAGTTACAAATCAGCTGAAGTGATAGATGCTCTCAAAGCTATTTATATTTCATAATACAGTGGTTATTTATCAATGTTATAATGAAAGTGTACAGGGTTTTTCAGTTGCTCTGACTCTGGAATAATATTTGTTTCAATGACAATAGATCAGTATATTAAGAATCTTGAACATTTTAATGTCTTCTCTACCATTAGCATAAGGGGTGGCAACCTGGTCAGAATTGTTAAGGTTGACAGTTTAGCAAGATAGAAAGCAGAGAATGAGAATCTTAATCACAAACCTAACCAAAAAGGTTTCTGTATTTTGAGGGAAGAAAAAAGAACTAACAGTAGAATCAAGATTTTAAAAAATTTCTTAGATTCTATTTAAGGATTATTAAATTTTATTAATGACTACATGCTAAAGATAGTAGTGCGAGATGTCTTTCCTCTATTTAATCACGCTTTTTACCAAGTGGCCTGTTTGTTGTTGAGTAGTGTAATACTACCAGGTAGTATTATCAGGTAGACAAAGTCAAAGTTCATTATGATCCAACTCTATGACTGATTTGTATGCACATAATCAACCCTGTGTATTTCCCCCTTATGTTGCTATTAAATATCATATATGGCATATAAGTGATGACTTAGTAATGATGTTATACCTACTTTATCTTTCACTGATAGTGCAGAAATAGGATATAGGAGTCCAGAGAGATACTACAGGGATTAAGGCAATTGACTTTTTTTTTCTTTTTATGGATCATACCCAGTGATGCTCAGGGATTACTCCTGGCTCTGCACTCAGGAATTACTCCTTGGCAGTGTTCAGGGAACCATATGGGATGCGGATATCTAACCTGGCTAGGCCACATGCAAGTCAAATGCTCTCCCCACTGTACTATCCTTCTGAAACCTTAAGGCACTTGTTTTGCGTATGGACTATCTGGGTTAGATCTCTGGTGTCTCTTTCGGTCTAGCAAACACCGCCAATAAGCCCAAGCAATGTGAGATGTGGCCCCCCAAACCCCCAAAAACATAGGATATAGGAATTAACCTGTTAAGGGTAATGTTAAGTATTGAATTCAAAACAGGACACAGCAATTTTGCTAAATCAAGGTAAAAGTTAATGGGAAGAACACAGAGAGTAAAGTATAGTAAAGTTATTACTATAACTTTGGGGGCTATTTATGTTTGCTGGCCTCGACGACTTTTTCCCTTAAAAATGAGAATGTTTTAAATGTGTGTTGTGGATTTTGCATTTTAATTTTTAGTGTAGATAAGGAACTTAGCCCACAAAGACATGTCTCCTAGTAATGGCAGCAGTTAACCTGTCAGTTGAATGAACGTAACCTTCCTTTTATCCTTTCCATGACATAAAGGTAATCTCATCTGAGGGCATTTATGTGGAGAAATAACAGCATGGCATGGTGAAACTACTGGCTCATTAATCCTGGCATCTACTTCCTACAGGGTTCCTTGATTAGTTAGATTCATTCATCGGGTATTTCAGAGTTTTTGATTTGTCACCATTGGCTAGGTTCACTGAGTTCAGGCTAAATTGAGCCAGAAGCAGTGTTTATTAGTAATTTTGTAGTACAGGCTACCCTAATAATTCAGCCCAAATATCTCATCTGAAAAATATCCATTCACCCTAGCTTCTAATGTGGGCTGCAGCTGTGTTCGTCGGAATGGAAAGAACACAAGTGATTGGGCATGTATTTTCTAAATTATTAATATGATGGCTAATAGCTGTAAGCCCATCTTCGTATCCATTGCAGAAATTATGATTCATTTAAAAAAATGAAAGCAGCAACAAAGGGGCACCTCCTGCCTGGCTGTCTGCTTCCTCTGATCTGTGCAGAGAGCTCTTGGTCCAGGAACTGTGGCCTGTTTAGTGTGTGGCCATCACAGAAACAAACAGAACAATGGCGTTTGCTTTTCCTCTTGCAAACCCTTTCAAAGCAAGACACAGAATTGTAAGAATTATGCAAAAATGGTCTTAAGGAATTATAGGCATGAGCTACACAAAACCTTTTAATTATGTCACAGTTGGTTTATAAGCAGGTACAATTAGTTTAAATAGTTAATCTGTATATTCCTTCTACAGAAAATATTTTGTATGTTCAAGTTACTACCTTTCAAGTCACTTTGGATTTTAAATATATTTATTGCAGTGCCTATGATATCAAAACCCTCTTAGTTCTGAATGAAGTGATTCAGAATATTAGGAATATATATGCCTATGTGTTCATATATATAATTAAGCCACAACATATATATATATATATACACATATAGCATATTTTCCTGTCTTTTGTTGAAATGACATAGGTTTTATATGGTTTTGCTTCTATTTCTGTTTTTATTGACTCTCAATGACATCTTATTTATTTATTTATTTATTTATTTATTTATTTATGTTTGACATTTGGGGCCACACCTGGTAGTGCTTAGGGGTTTCTCCTGACTATGTACTCAGGGATCACTTTTAATAGGCTTGGGAGACCATATGGATGCCAGGGATCAAACACAGGTTGGCCACATACAAGTCAAACACCCTACCTGCTGTATTATTTCTGGTCCCATGACATCATATTTCGAACTCTAGGAGCCCCTAAAGTTTAAAAGATTATATGTTAGTCTCTTATTGGTTGAGGGCCACACCTGGCAGTACATGGTGGCTAGTCCTGGCTTGGTGCTCAGGAGTAACCTCTGGCAGTGTTCAGGGAGCCATATGTAGTACTTGAGATTGACTCAAGGTCAGCATCATGCAAGGCAAGTGCTTTATCCCTGTAATATCTCTCCTGCCCAAGATAATATATAAATTTATCAAAGCAAAACTAAACATCAACGGCAAAAATAAAGTTTTACTAATATTAAAATACATTTTCCTATATTTTCTAATTGTAAAATTCCAAATGAGTTTGGTGATAAAAAGAAAACTGTTCTCTCTTTTTGCTTTCCTTGATTTATAATTACATCCCTTGTCTGACTTTCAGCAAGTTAAACACTGATTTCAGAAATAGTATTTTCAGAAGTTATTACTTTCCCTTCAGTAGCTTACATTTGAGCCTATTTCTCAGTTTACAGAGCACATTATCTCATTTAAATTATCACAACACCTTTATGATGCAGATGGTTTAATCCTTATACTGCAGATTAAGAAACTTAACTTACCTGAAGATCCTTTACCTTCCTAAGTAAGTGGCAAGATAATTTTTTAAATTTTTTAAAAATATATTTTATTATACCACCATGAGATAAACAATTACAAAAAGGTTCATGTTTGGGTTTCAGAACCCATACAGTTTTCAAGCACCCATCCCTCCACCAGTGCCCATTTCCCACTACCAATCTCCCGGATTCCCCCCCCCTCCCCAGCCTTCCTCCATGGCAGGTTCTTTATCTCTTTTCTCTCTTTCTCTTTCTCTCTTCCTTCTCTTACATATTGTGAATTGTAATACATATACTTAGAGGTTATCATGTGTATCTTTTTGCCTGTATTTAATGTTAAGTTCTATGTGGTAATAGCACTTTCAACAATTATTGGCACACTGTTCCCTTATCTGTCTTCCCCTAACCTCTGCTCCCACATGTTTGTGGTAATTTCAAACTTTGACAAACCTCCTGATCCACGTTTTACCTGACCTTGGATGTTGGTATCATAATATGTATATATATATTTATGTCATGCAAATAAATGCAGTCATTCTATATCTGTCTCTCTCCTTCTGGCTAAGTTCACTCAACATGATCCTCTCCATGTCCATTCACTTATAGGAAAAGTTCATAACTTCATTTTTCTTAACAGATGCATAGTATTCTATTGTGTAGATGTACCACAGTTTCTTTATCCAGTCATCAATTCTTGAGCTCTCTGGTTGTTTCCAGATTCTGGTTATTGTGAATAATGCTGCTATGAACATAAAAGTAGGGATGGTGTTTCTGCTGCGTGTTTTTGTCTTCCCAGGGTATATTTCCAGGAGTGGTATGGCTGGGTCAAATGGGCGTTCAATTTCTAGTCTTTGGAGGAATGTCCATATAGTTTTCCAAAAGGCTGTACCAGTTGACATTCCCACCAACAATGGATGAGAGTCCCCTTTGCCCCGCATCCATGCCAGCACTTGTTGTTCTTGCTCTTTTGGATATTGTGCCAGTCTCTGTGGTGTGAGATGATATCTCATTGTTGTTTTGATTTGCATCTCTCTGATGACTATTGATGATGAGCATTTTTTCATACGTTTTTTGGCCGTTCAAACTTCTTCCTTGTCGAAGTTTCTGTTCATTTCTTCTCCCCATTTTTTGATGGGGTTGGCTGTTTTCTTCTTGTAAAGTTCTACCGGTGCCTGATATATCCTGGATATTAACCCCTTGTCAGATGGGTATTGGGTGAATATTCTTTTTTAAGTATTTTATTATACCACTGTGAGATATACAAATAAAAAGATATACAATTAAAAAATTCATATTTGGTTTTTGGTCGTACACTGTTCCAGCACCCGTCCCTCCACCAGTGCCCATCTCCCACCACCAACGTCCCCGGTTCCTCCCCCCTTCCCCAGCCCACCTCCATGGCAGGTTCTTTATTTCTTTCCCTTTCTCTCTCTTTCTCTCTTCCTTCCCTTCCAGACTATGGATTACAGAACATACATTAAAAGGTTGTCATGTGTATCCTTTTGCCTCTATTTAATGCTCAGTTCTAGGTTGGCATTAGTACCCTCAACAATTGTTAGCACACTGTTCCATTTTCTGTCTTACCTAACCTCTGACTCCCACACGTTTGTGATAATTTCCACCTTTGACCTTGGATATTGGTATCATAATATGTACACATATATTTATACCATGCAAATAAATGCAGTCATTCTGTATCTGTCTCTCTCCTTCTGGCTAATTTCACTCAACATAATCTTCTCCATGTCCATCCATTTATAGGCAAATTTTATAACTTCATTTTTCCTAACAGCTGCATAGTATTCCATTGTGTAGATGTACCAAAGCTTCTTTATCCAGTCATCAATTTTCGGGCACTCTGGTTGCTTCCAGATTCTGGCTATTGTGAATTCTTTCCCATGCTGTGGACTGTCTTTGTATCTTGGTTATTGTTTCTTTTTGAGGTGCAGAAGCTTTTTTAGCTTCATGTAGTCCCATATGTTTAACTTTTCTTCTAGTTGTTTTGTTAGTGGTGTTTCTTCTTTGAAAATGTCCTTAGCTTCAATGTTGTGGAGGGTTTTTCCTATATTTTCTTCGGATTTACTTTATGGATTCAGGTCTGATATTGAGATCTTTAATCCATTTTGATCTGACTTTTGTGGATGGTGTTAGACAGAGGTCCAAGTTCATTTTTATACATGTAGCTGCCCAGTTTTCCCAGCACCATTTGTTGAAGAGGTTTTCTTTGTTCCATTTCATACTTTTTCGCTCCTTTATTGAAGATTAATTGATCGTGTATTTGAGGCTGATTGTCAGGATACTCAACTCTATTCCATAGGTCCACAGGTCTGTTTTTATTACAATACCATGCTGTTTTAATTACCACTGCTTTGTAGTAGAGTTTGAAGTTGGGAAAGGTGATGCCTTCCATCTTCTTTTTCCCAAGCATTGCTTTAGCTATCCATGGGGGTTTATTATTCCATACAAATTTCAGGAGTGTTTGGTCAATTCCTTTGAAGAATGTCATAGGTATCCTTATAGGGATGGCATTGAATCTGTATAAAGCTCTAGGGACAACGTTGATTATTTTGACAACGTTGATTATTTTGACAACGTTGATTCTCCGGATCGATCCATGAGCAGGGAATGTGTTTCCACTTCCTGTGTCCTCTTTTATTTCTTGAAGTAATGTTTTGTAGTTATCTTTGTAGAGGTCCTTTACATTCTTCATCAAACTGACTCCTAGGTATTTAATTTTCTGTGACACAATTATGAATTGGATCATTTTCTTAATATCTCTTTCCTCTCTTTCGTTATTTGTATATAGGAAAGCCACTGACTTTTGGGTATTGATTTTGTACCCTGCCACTTTACTATAAGCGTCTATTGTTTCTAGGAGTTTTTGGTAGAGAGTTTAGGGTTCTCTAGGTATAATATCATGTCATCTGTGAATAGTGATAGCTTGACTTCTTCCTTGCCTATCTGGATGCCCTTAATGTCCTTTTCTTCTCTGATTGCTATGGCAAGTACTTCCAGTACTATATTGAATAAAAGAGGCGAGAGTGGGCAACCTTGTCTTGTCCCTGATCTTAGGGGGAAGGCTTTCAATTTTTCCCCATTGAGAATGATACTCGCTGTGGGCTTTTAGTAGATGGCTGTAACTAGCAAGATAATTTTTTAAAATTAGGTCCTTGCATCTCTCAGCAACTCCATAGTGTATATGATATGTGGACATCATTCCTATGTTAAAAATATTGTTAAGGGAAAAATAAATGATTCCTTTATCTAGAAGTTTAATGACCACCTTTTAAATTTAAACAAAACATGATTTTTGAAAACTGACGACAGTCTTTTTTGTTTTTATTTTGTTACTGGGCATGGAATCCTTTATCTATTACACACAAGGCTCTGTTACACACTCTGGATCTGAGCTACATTCCTGGTTCCAATGTAGATGATTTTTGATAGGATTTGATAGCAGCATTGAAAATTGATTTCAAGGGGCTGGGGCGATAGCACAGGGGGCAAGGCATTTGTCTTGCACACAGTCAACCCGGTTTAATTCTCAGCATCCCATAAGGTCCTCCAAGCACCACCAGGAGTAATTCCTGAGTGCAGAGTCAGGAGTAGCCTCTGAACATTGCTCGGTGTGACCCAAACAGCAAAAAAAAAATTGATTTCAAGAGTCTAGAAGCACTGCTCTCCTTCTGACCTTTATCCTCTCTCTAGAGCTAATTCAAGATCTAATATGACACTTCAAAGGTTCTTTCTAGTGTAACAGGTCTTAATGGTATTATCTTCTTGTAAATGAGTTCTGGGCTAAGGTAGCAAGAAACTTGAGAGCTAGCCCTGGAAGTGTGCTTTTGGGATAGTAGATGGAGAGAGAATCGTATGAAGTTATCCACAGAAAGGGACCTTGGTGCTTCTAATATGTTTATTGAAAGCTTGCTAGGAAAAGTTGAGCCAAATGGTTGTACCAAAAGTTCCTGGGCTCCTCTTTCCCACTGTGCATCAATAATACAACTATATATACAGTTACTCCTTTTCAATTTTATTATATCACCATGAGATATACAATTGCAAAGCTGTTCAGGGTTCAGTCATACGGTGTTCCAGCACCCATCCCTCCACCAGTGCACCCTTCTCAACACCAATGTCTCTAGAATATAGCAGCTATTCTACCAGATGTTTCTTATCTGTCCCTGCAAAATTTTATAGGGGCATCTTTTGATGTTGCTTTTGTACATTAATTATACACAACTCATAATTACCTGCTTCTCAAATTTCCACTCTCCACATATTAGAAACCCACTATCAATCACAGAATCTTAGCATTTGAAGGAAATTTTGTTTTCCTTTTGGGGCACACTTAGAGATGCTCAGGGATTACTCCTGGCTCTGCACTCAGGAATCACTCTTTGTGGTGTTTGGGGACTTTATGGGATGCCAGGAATCGAACCCAGGTCAGCTGCATGCAAACAAACGCCCTCCCCTCTGTGCTATTGCTCCTGCCCCTTGAGGGAAGTTTTCAAATCGCTCCCAATTCTTTGATCACTGTTGCTGATTGTTGGTTTGTCGCCAAATTGACGTGCAGATTCTGGACCTGAAGATCACTACTAATGGCTTAGCCGCCAGAGAGTCCTTCTGTTTATTAAACCTCTTCTATCTCATGGTTTCACTTCTCTCTCTCTCTTTTTTTGCTTTTTGGGTCACACCTGGTGATGCTCAGGGGTTACTCCTGGCTCTGCACTCAGGAATTACTCCTGGCGGTTCTCAGGGGAACATAAGGAATGCCAAGGATTGAACCCAGGTCCGCTGCATGCAAGGTATACGTCCTATCCTCTGGACTATTGCTCCGGCCCCTGCTGGTTTCACTTCTATAACTTGCTTATGAACTTTTCTCTTTTAAAAGAGAACAGATTTTTCTATTTTTTGTCTTCTATTAATATAACAGTAAGCCATTAGGCTACCAACTAACTTCCTTTCACTTAACACAACCAAGGTTTCTTTCTGGGTCACATACTTTGCATGTGGAAGCCCTAATGTGGTTCCTGCCACTGCATGGTCCTCCAGGCCTCCCGGTGGTGACCCCTGAATAATGAGCTAAGAGTGGTACCTGAGCACTGTCAGGTATTGGCCGCCAAACCAGAAACCAAAACATTCCTCTGTGAGTGAAGTGTCTCCTCAAGACATTTCCCTTTCATGTGATGATTCAGTTATTTTAATTTTATGGCTTGTTCATCTGATCATGAGATTTTCATCCTCTTTGGGGGAAAAGGAAAGTTAGAAGGCTCTGAGTGGGTTAGAGTCCCATTCACTATACTTCGTCATAGAAATTTTTGCTTATGTTCAAACAAGGAAGAGCTAGTTAAGTGACTTACTTTAAAGGAGAGTGTTATCAAATATAGAGGAGCACATGGACATTCAACATGTAGAATATGTCTGTCAGAGTCTTATTTTTCTAATGATAAATAACCTTGGTTTCCTTATGTAATGTGCTTTTCATTATAATAAGTCAACAGCCAGCCTTTTAAATTAATTTATTTTTTGGTGTGTTTGTTGGCAAGGGAAAAAGGTTGGGGAGAGAATTAAAAAAAAAACTACAACAAGCTTTTGAAAAGTATGCCATATAATTGGGGAAGACAAAGTAAGCAGTTTTGGGGCCAGAGTGATAGTACATCAGATGTACAGAGGATGTTTGCCTTGAATGCACCAGACCCAGGTTTGATCCTCAGCATCCTATATGGCATAGATATATCTTGTATCCCCAAGCACCTCCAGGAGTAATTTCTGAGTATGGAGCCAGGAGTAACCTCTAAGCATTGCTGGGTGTGACCCCAACCCCCAAAAAAAGTATGCACAGTTTTAAAAAAAACTATAGTAGGAAGTTTTTTTTTGTTTCATTTGGGGGCCACACCTGGTGGTACTCAGGGTTCTACACTCCGGGAATCATTCCTCGCAGGTACAGGGTACCATATGGAGTTCTGGGGACCAGACCTGGGTATGTCTCATTAAAAGCCAGTGCCTTATTTACTGTGCTACCATTCTGGCACCTACTATGATTTTTTTTTACTTTTTTGGGTCACACCCAGCAATGCTCAGGGGTTACTCCTGGCTCTGCACTCAGGAACCACTCCCGGCGGTGCTCGGGGGGACCACACGGGATGCGGGGGATCGAACCCGGCCAGCACAAGCCAGCCACATGTAAGGCAAAAAACCCCACCCTCTGGACTATCACTCTGGCCCCTACTATGATGTTTTAAATAATTCAAGTGTTGAGTGCTGTAGTAAATATCACATGACTGCACTGGGAACTGAAAGAAACAGGAGATCACTGGGCTTAGAATTCCTGGACAAGGCTACCTGGAGGAAGTGATAGAAAAGTGATAGGGTTTTGCTTTGTTTTGACATTTTCTTGCGGAGACTACTTTCAGGTCAATAAAATATGTTTGTTATATTATAAAATTATGAAATTCTCTATTATGCTCTTAAATTTTGGGCCATCAGTCAGATTCAGATCTTTAATGACAAAGATAAACAACGGTGGGTCCTTTGCTACACTTCCATTAATAGCCACTTATGACATAATGTCATTACAGTATCACACACATTCCAAACGGACACACTGAAACTCTGTAAGTTCCCTAAAAATGAGCCTAGACTCAATAGGTGTTTGTAGGTACTCAGTAGATGCTTATTAAGTTGAGTTTAGCTTTAGGTCCCAGCTTTTTGCATTTGCTACTCTGTCATGTATGGGAGCAGTTACCAATTTAAAAATATTATCTGTTAAGGACTTACATAATTATTAAGGTGAAAGACAGTTTCTAACAACAAACAAAATAATATTTTTATTCCCACAAAAGAGATCATCCTTATCCAGGGGTGAGCACAGTACGTACTTTAGAGTTAACTAGACACCTATGGGAAGCTAATTAGCTTTTCCAGAGAACCGGGGTACCACGTAGTGTCTTCAACTCAGTAATTTAGTAAGTGATGCACTGGTACGGGGAAGAGTTAATATGCCACTCATAGAAACTCCAGTGACTCGATTGTCTCCCACAATAGGGGAGGAGCACGTGCTTGCCAGGAAAGCAGAGAGCTTAGATTTCCCTGTTGGAAGACTTAAGAGCTTCATTTTCATTTTAAACTTAGTGGCTTCTCTGAGAACTGGTTTCATGCCATGAGACATTTCAAATGTGATGAGTTATGCGGAGAATTTTCGTAGGCGAAAGCAGACAGTAAGGTTCCAGTAGGGGTGGTTTTGGTGCAGATTGGGAGATTACTGATTCTCGGGATGATGGGCTTCCCCACCACCACTTTGTCACAAAGAGCAATCGCTGTTCTCTCTCCAATCGGCTAGAGTTGGCAGCCATGAAGAAATACAGTGGGTTTAAAATACATATTTGTAATCCTTGGTCAGGCACTATTTGACTGTGATCTTGGTCCAAAGATTTAGTGGGAGTTTCTGCTTCTTGATCACTTGACTTCCTGTAGATCATCGATTACTCGAGCGGGCACCAGTAACATCTCAATATGTCCTGTAACATGCGAGAAAGCCCAAGGGCATCTGCCCACTCCAGGAACATAAAGAGCCTCAAACCATTCCATCAAGTCATGGGTATGAGGTCTATAATTGTTACTGGTATTTGGCATGTCAAATATGACATGGGTAGCTTGCCAGGCTTTGCCGTCTGTTTATTCATATAATATCTGAAATTCTTTTCCAGTTCTTTTTCTTTTCCAGTTCTTTTTATTTTCCAGTTCTTTTCTTTTCCAAATTCTTTTCATATAATATCTGAAATTATTTTCCAGAATTAGAAATCATTCTATTTCTAATGATTTTTATAACTCCATATGCCCACGTGAGGCATGTTAGCTAAAAAAAAATCTGTTGAGGCCAAAAGTATATATGTTAATCAGAGGCCTGGGCTTGTCTTATCTAATTCTATTTATTTTTCTTTTGGGGTCACACCTGGAAATGCTCAGGAGTTACTGCTGGCTTTGAGCTCAGGAATTACTACTGGCAGTGCTCAAGGGACCATATGAGATGCCAGGAATCGAACCTGGGGTTGGCTGCATGCAAGGAAAATGCCTCACCTGCTGGGCTACTACTCCCTAATTCTGTTGCTTTAAAAGGTATTATCCTGGGGCAGGAGCGATAGTCCAGCAGGTAGGGCGTTTGCCTTGCATGTGGCTGGCCCATGCTGGCCTGGGTTCGATCCCTGGCATCCCATGTGGTCCCCTGAGCACCGCCAGGAGTAATTCCTGAGTGCAGAGCCAGGAGAAACCCCTGAGCACTGCCGGGTGTGACCCCAAAAAGCAAAAAAAAAAGGTATTATTCTTTCAGGGCTGGAAAGAGCATATGCTTCCTCCATACAGTCTCCCAAGTTCCAACAAGAGTGATTCCCGATCCCTGAGTGATGCCTGAGTTAAGAACAGGAAGAACCAGGAGTAAAACCTGAGCATCACCAAGTTTGCCCCTCCCCCACAGAGATATTCTCTATTTATCTGTTAGGGACCTGACTTTAAGTCAAATGAGTATTGTACTAAAGAGATAAACATCAGTGATCTGCTAGAGAGTTGCCAGCCACCAGCAGCATCTGTCTTTGGAATAGCACTGAGGGAAGGACTTGGGCTGTATGAGAATTATTTTTCAGAGCAGGAAAGGACCATTGGAATACATCAGAATTTAGCTTTTCATTGACATGTGATTGTGCAAAGGAATCCCTTTCCTCAATTTACAGGGCCCTGGGGTCTGTGTATAATCTAGTATGGTTTGTTCCCCTGGGCTTAACTCAACAGGAGAAATTAGAGAGAAAGAGACAACCTAGACATATTTGGCTATAGAGAGTAATCAAGAAAGTTTTGGTTGGATTGATTCGATTCAATTAGAGTTTGCTCCTTGTGTAAAGCTAGCAAGGCAACTAGAGAATGACTTTGTGTTGGGTGGTGCCCGCATATTTATAGAACTGCCAAGGCAATGCCTGGTTTTTATGACCAGGTGGGAGAACGACTCTAATGGGCAGCCTAGTTGCAGTTCAGGCGAGTGCCTGTACATAGGATAGGAGGTATCTGCTTGTGAACTTTCCTTATGCATGGGTGAAGGCAAACAGCTGCACAGGTAACGGATGAATTATGTGGATCTGAGGAATGCTTTCACTTCCTTCCCTCCCCTGATATTTTGAGAGCCCTAGCACCTTCTCTTTTGGATTCCTTTCCCTATTAAAATAGGAAATTAAGTGGTAGCATTTACATTTTGACTGAATAGATTGAAAGCAATAGGCTAGCTCATCCATTTAACACCGTTAATTTTAGTGTAGAAATAGCCTTTATCTTAATCCGTTTAAAGAATTTGAACATTCATTGGAGGCAAGTGAGAATCATGTTGGAATAGAGCACAGGAACATTATGCAATTTAAGGAAATTATACCACACCTGGGACTAGCTCCCCAGATTAATCTACTTTAGTTGTTCAAGACTGCTCCAGGAGTTGGAGAAAACAGAGTAAAGAAAAACATTTTTCATCTGGGAGCAACACAGGTGTTTTTCTTCTTATTATTTAAATGGAACATATATATTCTTTTTATTTGCTGGATATATTTTACAATAAGAAAGAAAACGAAAAATATAATTTCCCCTCTTGCTGTCACATTAATACCAGTTTCTTTGAAATAGCCAAGAATTTTTTGTTCCTTTTTGTGGGGGCCTTACTTGGCAATACTCAGGACTTACTCTGGCTCTGAGGTCAGAAATCCGTCCTGGCAGGGGGTTCATGGGACCATATGGGATGATGGGGATCGAGGTTGGGCCACAGCATTCAGGGCAGTTGCCTTACCTGCTGTACTATCTCTCTGGCCCTATAGATTTTCCTAGAGATCAATTACTGAAAGCTAAGTACACAAAGGCACCTTTTGAACTGTTGACTTCTGGATGAAATCTTGAGTTCCAGAATCACGTTGGTCATTTATCTCTACCTAGATTTTAAAGTAGTCATTTGCCCTTATTATGTATTCCCTGCCCCTAACTCCAAAAAAAACACCCCCAAATACACTTTTATATTATCTGTATTCCATTATGCTTTGAAGGCCCAAGAGCTCACGATGTGTGGCTGAAAGGCCAAAAACCAAACAAAAAATATCACATGAATGGTAAGTCAAGATGGGCATTTAACATCTGCTTAGGCTTCTCTAAGACACAGGATGCTTTAAAAGACCCCATTTCTTTTAAAGTGTTCTTATATAAACAGATATATGACTTATCTTTGATATCCTACCAAACAAGTCTGTACCCTTTATTACTTCTTCTTCCCATGGTTAAAGACATCTCTTATGTTCTCTCTTTCCTAAAAGGTATATGGATATGGTAGAATTATGAAAAACAAGTTATGAAAAAACAAAAAATCTTTCACTTCCTCTTTATTCCTGGAGTTTTATGTTTTGTTTTTGTTTTTAGGCCATACCTGTTAGTACTCAAGCATACCAAATACCAAGTACTCTAGCAGTATTTGGGGACTGTGGATGGTACTGGGATTGAACCAGGGTTGGCTATTTGTAGGGCAAGTGCCTTACTCCCTTGGTTTTTGCTGATGTATATTTTGCTATGCTAGTGATAAAACCCAGGGCCTCATACATACAGTCATGTGCTCCTCCACTGAGCCACATATTAGCCCATCTTTAGTAAATAAAAGATAGAGAACATCTTTAATGAGCACCAAGGAGTCATAGCAGGTTATTCTTTAAAAAGAAACATTTCTTGGGTCTGTGGATGGGGTTTGGGAGTCCCATTGGAAGTTTGGACCGGCTACCTGGGCCGGAGTCTCTCAGTCTGGTCCAGAGTCTCTCCAGACATGGGGCAGAGCTGTTCTTGCTCTCCCTGTGCACAGCCGTTCATGAGGCAGTCAGGAGGCATGGCGGGTTCTAGCCCTGGCCCACCACCTCGGCAGAGCCTCACAACAAGCCAGACCACCACCCCTCACTCCACGGGCGCCACCATTTTCCACATTTGGACTTCCCTCTCGTCAGAACTCCACCCAGCAGACCAGCCCATCACAGCCTGGATCATCGACACCCACCCTGCAGCAGCTTTTTCTCAATCCGGCCCAGGTATGCTGGTCCAGAGTCTCTCAGACATGGGGCAGAGCTGTTCCTTGTTCTCCCTGTGCACAGCCGTTCATGAGGCAGTCGGGAGGCATGGCAGGTTCTAGCCCTGGCCCACCACCTCGGCAGAGCCTCACAACAAGCCAGACCACCACCCTTACTCCACGGGCACCGCCATTTTCCGCATTTGGACTTCCTTCTCTTCAGAACTCCACCCAGAAGACCAGCCCATCACAGCCCGGCTCGCGCAAGCGGCTGCATGGTTCATCAATAAATGCTTTATTTGGAGGTGTTTAAAAGAGTTTACCTCCCGCTCGGCAAGCCTGGCAAGCTTCCGGTTGTATTTGTATGCCAAATTCCAGTAACATTTACATTAGGTCATTCCCATGACCTAATATAATGGTTTGAGGCTCTTTTATGTTCCTGTAGCAAGCCCATGCCCCTGGCTCTACTGGCATGAGACAGGACATATGGAGATATTACTGGTGCCTGCTCTAGCAAATAGATGATCAACGGGAAGATCGTGATCGTGATCGTGATTGGAAGTTTGAGAACCGGTTTGAGTTGCAGAAGTGGTCCAGATGAGTGAAGTATAATAGATGGTGAGCTCAGGAATGGGTTGCAGTACTGGCCTCTTAGTTTACTGCTTTGGAACAATCTTGATTTTTTTTTGTTTTATTTTAAAAAAATTATTTTGGTTTCCCATTACACCTTATATAAGTACTGTGGTTATCAAAGTTATTCATGTCACAGATATGTTACAGAAATTCAATAGACCATCACTAATCCCACCACCATTGTACCTTCTCACCACCATTATCTCCAATTTTCCCACCCATCCCCATAGCAGGCCCTCAATAATTTTTTGTATTGCTTGCTATAATTTGCTACAAGAATGATCAAAAATGTTTCCTCAGAAGAAAATTGTTGAAGATTATGTATCTCACCATGAAGCTATTAAGCCCTTGTATAAGTGGATTACTAAGATGTTAGAGGTTAATCTTTCTATATTGATATTTTATTGACCAAGATCGCATTCTACATTACATCAATCCAATATGGTGTGGGTTAACGTGCAACTCCTGGTATTAGTGTTTTTGTGGCTGCGCACCCCAGAAAATCTAAAATTTTTAATGAGCTGATACAGCTAGAGTTAAATTTTTAATTGGGTGGCTTTGGGGATGTGTGCATATCTACTATGACTTCCAGAATTGCAGGGAGATGGGTGGGGGGGAGGTAGCCTATCCCTGACTCCTTGAAAGCCTGGAGATTTCAGTCACGAATCCCACATAGCTGAGTTTTTCCAACAGATTACTTTCTGGATGAGGCTCACCACAAGCAGTGGTATCCAGTCAGGAGCATGATGGCAATTGTGGAGTGTGGAGGTTTTCGGCTGTTGGGGCTCTGGGCAGGTGGTGACTTACCTGTCCCACTCTGGGGTATCAGGATGACTGAGACTTGGTGGGGTCTGGGAGCATCTCTGTATTGTGTTGATTTCTCTTAAGATTTTTTTATGTGTCTCTGGATAATGGCCAGTGAAAGGGCTTCTTGACTGTGGCTTCTGATCCCCTTAAAGATTTATTTATGGATCTCTGAAGCATGCCTTAAGTGAGCTTGCATGGTTAAACGAGGTGATTTGTGGGCATGACTCACACATACCTAACTTTGGATGGTTTAACTTCTTGGGAAACTTGATCTTGAGTTGTTGGAGTCTGGCCAGAGGCGCAGCAGAGATTTTGGGGTATTGGAAAGTCAGAGGGTACCCTGTGATTGCTGGTGCACTTGCCCCACTGGTCCAGATTGAGCTGCTGGTGGCTCTGGGTCCCTGGGTCCCAGTAGTGATGTCTGCTGTGGCTCCTGTCATGTTGGGGATGGAGCCTGGTTTGCCTTTCAACTTGGGCATTCTAGGTGGGCTGTATTCACCAGTCCAGAAGAGTCTGGCCATGGGGCACATGCTCCATCCTGTGTCTCCAGACAATTGGAACTCAGAGAGGTTTCCCTCCATAGTATGCTGCGGGCAAGCTTCCTTCTGTGATGATCTCTCTAGCCCCAGCTCATTCTCAGCATTTTAGGTTGTTGCCATACAGTGTGATAATCTGCTCCCATCATTTAAATTACATCACTTTATTCATGTTCTCACTCCTTTAGAATTTTTTCCTCTTCAACATTGTTCTATTTTTCACTAAAGCTTTGCTATATACAAACAATAGTTCAGATCATCATGAGTGAAATCTGTTTTTTATTCCTTCTTCAATCTGGTTATTAAATTGGTCTATGGTTCCTTCTGATCTTTTTACATGGAACCATTTAATTTTTAATATTTGTGACCAAGAAATAGATGACAATTTGTATCACTTGTATCACTTGTCTTCCTGTTGATCATCGATTTGCTCGGGTGGGCACTAGTAACATCTCCATACATTCTATCACATGCTAATAGAGCCCAAGGGCATCTGCTTGCTCCAGGAACATAAAGAATCTCAAATCATTCCATCAGGTTGTGGGAATGAGGGCTATACTTGCTACTGGTATTTGGCATATCAAATACGATATGGGTAGCTTGCCAGGCTCTGCTGTGCGGTGGGATACTCTTGTAGCCACCTCTAATTTCGAGCAAAGCGGCCACGTGAGCCTGTTAGGGTCCAGAGTCACAAGTTCTTAGGTATCACAAAGAAACCAGCCAGTAATGCAAAAAGCAAATGGAGTTTATTAAGCCAGTTAGCTGGGGTCAAGCTCTCAGGCATGCAGGCCAAGGCAAGACCCTGAGTAAGGGGAAGCTTTAGATTATATAGGCATAATTCATGTCATAACCTGCGCAAACTTAAAGAACATGATTCAAAGAACGACATTGCTCAAGTTGCACAACTTGTATTGTTATGTCCCTGGATGTTCTAAACGTCAGTATGCCCTGCGTGCACCTGAGCGGTTTCTAGATAACAGGAGGGGCAGTGAAACTTACTTTTCCAGGCTGCTGGGCTGAGCCTGCCCAAATGTTCTTCCCAAGGCCGGATGGTGGGTGTGTGATGACAAGCCCTCGGTGACTTTCCACAGCAACATGGGGCCTTTTGGCTCATTGAAACTGCCTGCTGTTTTTCTCCCCTAACAAGCCCAGCTGTGGTCAGCTCTTCTGCTGGTGTAGTACAGACGAGATGGGAGTTCATCACTTGGCTGGTCCGATGGCAGTGGGTTATCAGAACTTATTAACATTAGTATCACTAAAGTTGACAATTTGTATTCTTCAAAATGTATAAAAATTTGTATATTTTCATAGTGATGTTTGCATATTCATCTATAGCTATAAAAGATGGAAATAATTAATTTATAGCTTTTCTAAGCATAAATGTTATTATTAAAATTATTACATATAACTATTAATTAAAAATATAATGTCTGATTACATAGCCCTATTACCCAGAGATAAACACTATTAAAATTTGCTATATGAGTAGGTGTATGTACATGAGAGAAAGGAAAAATTATTTCAAATAATATTTATGTATAAAGTGTTCTAAATAAAACCATAATAGAAGGGAATCTTTTGTGTACAGACATACTTTCAAATATTCAACTACTAATTACATGTGATTATTCATATTTAAACTAAATAAAATATGAAGTTCTGTGTTTTGTCAAAAGTCACATTTTAAGTGTTCAAAAGCTCAGTGACTCATGGCTGCTATACTGGGTATCATAACACAAGTTTTATTGGACAATGCTGAGTCAGAATTCTAGGCAAGGGCGACGGAGAATCAAGCTGCTTTGTTTCTTGCTGAGTTCCACGTGATTTCACTCTGTGCTCTAGTTATGGAATTGAACAATATAAATGAACAGTATGTATCTCTGGGGGCTCTAAAAATGCATGGAGGTGAAAATTTACACCATCATTGAATTTCTCTCTAGATTTCAAAGTAAAACTTATTTATTTATAATTTTGTTTGGGGAGGCACAACTGGTAGGGCCTACTCTGGCAGGGCTTATGGGCCACCTGAGCTACAGGTCATCTTACCAGGTCTTGCTGTAAGGCAAGCTCCTTAGCCCCTGTACTATCTCTCCAGCACTTACGTATTTATTTGCTGCTGTTTTGAGGCCACACCTAGTCGTGTTCAGGAGTTACTCCTGACTCTGTTCTCAGGAGTTGCTCCCAGTGGTGTTCTTGGGATCCTTTGGTTATGGGGATAGGGCCAGGTTTGTGACATGCAAAGGGAAGTGTTTTAACCTATGTGCTCTGTCTCCAGCCCATCAAAGTAGATTGATCATAAATTAGGCAATGGGGACGTGGGAAAGAGTGTCTCACCTACTAAGGGTATGATGCGGGAAGAAATGTGTCGCTCAGGTCTATATTTTTATGTTTGCTATGTATGTGAATATGTTATTTTTATGCTTGCTAGTTATTGTTTTTAATACTTGCTCCATATGTATATATGTTAGTTTTATGCTTACTATATATGTGAACATGCTATTTTATGCTTGCTAAATATATATGTTATTTTTTTTTTACTTTTTGGGGGTGACACCCAGTGATGCTCAGGGGTTACTCCTAGCTCTGCACTCAGAAATCACTCCTGGAGATGCTTGGGGGACCATACAGGATTCTGGGGATTGAACCAGGGTTGCTCGCGATGCAAGGCAAACATCCTCCCTGCTGGACTATCACTCTGACAATTTTTATGCTGTATCTGTATATATGTTAGTTTTATGCTTGCTATATATGTTATTTTTATGCTTGCTATGTATGTCTATACATGTATTTTATGATATATATGTATATATGTCACTATATACAGCTTGCATCCAGGCATCAAATGTGTTCTCTTTTAGCAGTAACCAAAGAATGCCTTTAATAGATGGTTTTGCATCAGATCTGCATTTAAATTGGTGGTGTGGTGATAATTGGTCACTTAGAACAGCCATATGAGAGATGTGCTGAGTGTGGGAGGAGAGAAAGTATGATGTGAAGCAGATATGTGTATTTATGAGAAAATGATACACATAGCAGGGAGATTTTCCTCCAACTATTCATAGCCATCTCAGGAAAACAACTGCCTTCAATTAGCCTTTGCTGTTTCCCCAGGGTTTACTTGGTTCCCTGTAGATCTGAACCCTGTTATATGTCGAAACTCCTTGGGCCCAGTCAGATGGGCTACTCATTAATTACGATGCAGATCATGGCTGTGGTTTCAATACGTAGGTATGCACAAAGGAAAAGCTGCTGAAAAGACTTAAATATGTTACACTGGTGCCAGGCATATTTATCAGAGGCTGAGAATTTTGATACATTTATTTATTTCATGACATAGACATTATCAAATATCTAATGAGCACATTCAGTTGAGCTAGTAGAAATAAAAATTAGATATATACCTCCTTCCTCCATTTCTACACTAAAAAATACCTAAGGTGATTGGAGCCATAGTACAGTAGATAAGGTGCTTTCTTTGCCTGGGGCTCACCCAGGTTTGATCCTGTCACCTCATAGGGTCTCCAGAGCTTGCCAGGAGCAATTCCTTAGCACAGAGCCAGGAGTAACTCTTAAATACAGCCAGTTATACTCCCAACGCAAGAAAACAAAAAATACCATAAGCACACAGAATGGGTTTATAAACTTTTTTAAAAAGTTTCAGATAGAGGGGAGGGAGCAAAAAAAGAAAAAAAATAAAGTTTAAGACAGCAAGCAACTTTAAAGTAACCACTTAATTTTGCCACTGGAAATTAAAGTAATTGTACTTTTATTAAATTAATATTTTTGGTTTTGGTTCCACACTTGCAGTTCTCTGGAGCTATTCCAGGTGATCAGGGTTGCTCCCTACAGTACTCAAATCTTGGGGCTCAAATGTATTAAAATAATGTGGGGCTTTGTGTGGGTGTGTTTGCCACACGTGGAGGAGCTCAGGGGCCATTCCTGACCCAGAGTGACCCCTTGTGCTACTCAGGGGTACTATGTGGTGCCAGGGATCAAACTTGGGTTGGCCCGTTAGTAAGGCATATGCATTAACTCCTCATTCTCTCTCTGATCCTGTTAAATTTTAAAGCTAAAAATTGCCTAAAATGATAACCTGGTTCATAGTTGCTTGCAATGCTTGGAACCCTCAAAGTAACTTTTGACTTTGGTTTATAGCATTGACTGTAAAGAGGCATTGTTGTAGCCATTTTTTTAATTATAAAAATTACTAATAATTTGAGAAAAGAGTACATGAACTGTTAAAGATCCATTACCCTCGAGGTGTTGCAGGTGTGGCTGCAGTGCCTGACTGTGTCAGCAGGTGGCAGACAGGAGATAGGCTTGTCTACACCCAGGACTCTGCCCCGTGGGCCCTGGATGGTTGATGGTCTGACATAGAAAAAGACTGGGTCACCTGGGTTGAACCTAGAGCCATGTCAGAACCTGGCAAGCTACCTGTGGTGTATTCGAAATGCCAAAAACAGTAACAGTAATGGACCTCATTCCCAACAAATGGAGACATTACTGGCACCCACTCAAACAGATCTATGAACAATGGGAAGACAAGTGATACAAGTGATACAAGTGATACCCAGTTTTAACAATTACCTTGCTAGTTTCATTCATTTTCTGATTTATTGTATAACATATATTTTCATAAATTATACATATTTCATTGTATTTCATATTTTAACATGCATCTCAAAAGATGTGAGCAAATGTGCCAGAAGTAATGATTTTGGTATAGCCCAGCCCACGGTCAAATTTCCTGGACTGCGTAAAACAGATCTGCTTGGAATTCATTGGAATCAGGTTCAGAGAAGATCTCTGTATTATTCTTTCTCATATCGTTTAACAAGTTTGTAATATTTAGTAAATTTTCTACACTGGGCACAGAAAATTTTCCAATCAGCATAGTCTAGTTTTAGAATAGTCCCCACCTCACCAGCTCAATATTTCTGGTCCTATTTACAGACAATTCCTGATCTCACCTCAAGACCCAGTAAACTACTGATAAATTTTCTTTTCATTGCATTTTTCTGTACTAGACACTTTATATCTTGTGTTTTTCAACACTTTGTGTGCTGCTTTCCACTTGTTATCTAGGTTGCTTTGTGTTCTGGAAATGTCTGCTCTTGCTGGTATTACTCTAATTATTCCTTCCATATTATCATTATTACTTCTTGATCACTTGATCACTTGACATCCCATTATTCATCGATTTGCTCGAGCGGCGCCAGTAATATTTCCATTGACTCTATCATGTGCCAGTGTAGCCCAATGGCATCTGGTTGCTTCAGGAATACAAAGAGCCTCAAACCATTCGTTCAGGGTCTTGATGAAGAAGTCTGACCATCTTGTAGGTTGGCGGCCACGTGATCTTTTTGACATCCCGTAGGATCCAGTCGGTAATTGTTCTAGTCCAGCAGTCATCTCTAAATCACATTACATGTCCAGCCCATCTGATTTTCGATGCCTTGGAAAATGAGACAGTGTTCCTGACTCTGGAACAGCGATGGAGGTTGGAGCTCCGGATTCCTTCTTTCACTTGACTGTTATGAAGATAATTTTGATACTATTGAGTTTCTAAAAAGACCCTACATGATATTCCATGATATTCCAAGCATAGCTCTTTTTATTCCTCTTTGGGAGACCTGAATAGCATTCTCATCCTGCTTTTGTAGGGCCCAGGTCTCTGAGGCGTATGTTAATGCAGGGAGAATGGTGGAGTTGAAGAGATGTGCCCGGAGCTGGAGGTTCTTTGTCTTTTTAGATATTTTTTTTGATGCTTTTGAAGGCATTCCATGCTGCTCTCTTCCTCCTGAGCAGCTCAGGTTTTAGGTCGTTCATCATGTTGACTTCTCGACCTAGGTACACATAACTGCTGCATTCAGAGATGTTTGTTCCATTGAGAGTGAATGGGGCCTATGGAACTAGTTCATTTTTCATGAACATAGTTTTTGCTGAGATTCAGCTGTAGACCTATCTATAGGTCAGCTGTAGACCTATCTATAGCTGAATAACAGTAATAACTTCTTACTGTTATTAATTTAAATTCTTGCAGTGCCACAGATTGAATTCAAGGCAAGGCTGAGTGCCTACCCACCCTTCCTGGCCTGCTTCCATAGTTTTTATAACAAGATTCAGCACCAGAGCAGCCTTATCCAAGAGAACTACAAAGATGTTCTGAAATTCTAGAGATGTTCCATATTAACCCCGTGCAATGGCTACCCTTGGATCTGGGTCTTGTGCACTGGTGGTTGAGAAGACAACTTTTTGCGGGAGATTGAGAGACTTCCAAAGCAGTGCTCAGGGAACCTGGGGTGCTGCCGGCGATTCTCAGCCAGTTGGCCTGTAGATTCAGTGTAAGGGCCAGAGAGTGCTCAGACCCAGCAGTGCTGGAGATACTTCAGCCTCTCTGTCAGTGCTGTGGCCTCCAGGGCTGTACCCAATAATGCCTGGTGTTGGGAATTGGATTCAGGTCAGGTGCATGCCAGGCAAGTGCCCTGACTGCTAAACTGTCTATCTCCTGGTCCTGAGAAATCCCCTTTGTAGTTCATTTTAATTTTATTTATTGGGTCACACCTGTTGATGCTCAGGGGTTACTCCTGGCTCTGCACTAAGGGATTTACTCAGGGGACCCGATGGTTTGCCAGAGATTGAACCCAGGTTGGCTGTGTGCAAGGCAAATGCCCTACCTACTGTACTATTGCTCCAACCCCCTGTTAATTATAAAAATAAGAAATGAGTTGCAGGCTGGAGAGAGAGATCAGGGAAAGACACTTAGTTCTTTGCATGTGCCAAACCTTGGATTAATCCTTGGCACCACATATGGCCTGCTGAGCACCACCAGGAATGACCCCTGAGTAAAGAGCTAGAAGAAAGCCCAGGGGATCGTTGGGTGTGTGCTCCAAACCCTAAATAAATTACTAGGGGTCAGAGAGACAGTACAGGTGGTAAGGTACTTAGCCTCTTCTATCTCTTATACAATTGCTGGCACCTCAAATGGTCCCTGAGCACCACCAGCAATGACCTCCTGAGCACAGAGCCAGGCGTAAGCCCTGACCACCACCAGGTGTAGCCCCTAAACAAATAAGTTCTAGAAGAATAGTACAGTGGGTAAAAATACTTTCCTCACATGCAACTGACCCCACACACTGATACTCCACTCTGTATATGGTCCCCCATGCGCTGCCAGGAATACTCCCTGAAAACAGGGTCGAGAGTAAGACCTGAGCCTTGCCCAAAAGAATGGAAAACAGGAACTCAAAGAGAAACTTGTATGCCTATCTTCATAGCAACATTATTTGCAATTAGAGCTGAGATGAAAACAATTTAAGAGTTTGTGAATGGATAAGCAAAATGCATGTGTAATATATAAATTTATGTATATATATATGAATATATATTCCATTATGTATTATTTAGCCTTAAAAAAAGAAGGAAAGTTGAAGATAGCGGGCCAGAAGAACAGGCCTGGAAAATAGGCAAAAACTAGGAGAGCATTTTGACCTTGTGAACAGTGATAAGTACGGCGACGCACTCACTTAGCAGCTGTCATCTCTGGAGACTGCCCTTGTCACTGCATTTTCCCATGAATCAGTCCTAACTGAACCTTGTGACTGGGTCATTCTCTCAAACCTTAGAGTTTGAAACAGCTTCATCTTTCAGAGTGTACAGAGAAGGAGAGTCTGTCTCCTGTGGCCGCTGGGAGCAAAGCATTTCACCAGGCTAAAGCTTGAACAGACCCTCCCCCAAACAGAAGGGTTTGATGCTGGTTCTCCATCACCCTTCCAGCCCTTCTGCCCTCCACATGCCTCCTTTTGGGTCAGGGGAGTGTTGTATGCTAACGGGGGAGAATGTATACAGCTTTTGTTGTGAGACACCGGAGAGAGAGCAGCAGGGCAGTTAGAGTCAGGATCCTTGGGCTTGTGAGATAAGGAGAAGAGGGTTAGTGGTGACGGTTTTGATGGTAAGGGACAGACAGAAGGTGTGCACTGTGGGATAACAGGTAGGATGAGGAGCCCAGTGGCAATGTCTAACATTCTATTTAAGGCGGCTTTTGTTAGAAGCATTTTTTCTGGTGGCTCATGCAGGAAGTTGTTGTTGTTGTTGTTGTTGTTGTTGTTGTTGTTGTTGTTGTTGTTTTGGCTTCTTTGGTCATATCCAGCGATGCTCAGGGTTTACTCCAGGCTTTGCACTCAGGAATTACTCCTGGTGGTGCTGGGGGACCATATGGGATGCTGGGGATCAAATTCAGGTGGGTCCTTGCTGTCCTATCACTCCGGCCTGATCATGTAGGAAGTGATGTTGATTCATTCAGCTGGCAAGGAAAGATTTTAACCGTGTCTCATCCTTTTAGGCCCCCTCCCATGTCATTGGCGACAGCAGAGAAGCAGGAGCCTCTCCCAAGCTCCCTGGCAGGTAGGAGAATGGGAAACTATAGTAGAAAAACTGGTGTTCTTGGCTTAAACTGCAACTGCTGTTTTTCATGAGATGCATCAGTTGTGAGTTGCTCCCACAATGCAGTTAGTGGTGAGGGGGACCTGGATTCTGTGGGAGCAGCCTGGGACCCAGTCTGCGGACCCAGCTGGAAGTACTGCCAAATAGTTTAGTTTTGCCTTCTTTTAAAAAAAATTTTTTTTTGTTTTATTACACCACCGTGAGATATACAATTACAAAGATGTTTATGTTTGGGTTTCGGTCATACAGTGTTCAAGCACCCATCCCTCCACCAGTGCCCATTTCCCACCACCAATGTCCCTTGATTCTCTCTCCTCTCCCCAAGCCTGTCTCTATGGCAGGTTTTTTTTCTCTCTCTCTCTCTCTCTCTCTCTCTCTCTCTCCTTCTCTTACACATTGTGGATTGCAATACATACATTTAGAGGTTATCGTGTGTATCCCTTTGCCTATATTCAATGCTCAGTTCTAGGTTGGTATTATTATTTTCAACAATTGTTAGCACACTTCTCTCTCTTACCTAACCTCCCACTCCCACATGTTTGCGGTTGATTCCATCTATTGACAAGGCCTCCTGGTCCATGTTTTTCTGACCTTGAATATTGGTATCATACTATATAAATAAACATATATATATTTATATCATGCAAATAAATGCAGTCATTCTATATCTGTCTTTTTCCTTCTGGCTAATTTCACTCAACATGATCCTCTCCATTTGCCATTTATAGGCAAATATCATAACTTCATTTTTCCTAACAGCTGCATAGTATTCCATTGTGTAGATGTACCAAAGTTTCTTTATCTAGTCATCAGTTCTCGGGCACTCTGGTTGTTTCCAGATTCTGGCTATTGTGAATATTGCTGCTATGAACATAAAAGTAGGGATGGTATTTCCGCTGCTTGTTTTTGGCTTCCCAGGGTATATCCCAGGAGTGGTATGACTGGATCAAACGGGAGCTCAATTTCTAGTCTTTGGAGGAATGTTTATATTGTTTTCCACTAAGGCTGTACCAGTCAACATTCCCACCAACAATGAATGAAAGTCCCTTTCTCTCCGTATCCACTCCAGCACTTGTTCTTGCTCTTTTGGATATGTGCCAGTCTCTGTGGTGTGAGATGATATCTCATTGTGGTTTTGATTTGCATCTCTCTGATGATTTGTGGATGATGAGCATTTTTCCATATGCCTTTTGGCCATCCTAATTTCTTCCTTCTCAAAGTTTCTGTTCATCTCTATTCCCCATTTTTTCTTTTTGATTTTTTATTAAATATTTTATTATACCACCCCATTTTTTTGATGGGATTGGCTGTTTTCTTCTTGTAAAGTTCTACCAGTGCCTGATATATCCTGGATATTAACCCCTTGTCAGATGGGTATTGGGTGAATGGTCATTCCCATTCTGTGAACTCTCTTTGTATCTTGGTCACTGTTTCTTTTGAGGTGAAGAAGCTTTTTAGTTTCATGTAGTCCCATTTGTTTATCTTTGCTTCCAATTGCTTTGTTAGTGGTGTTTCATCTTTGAAGATGCTTTTAGCTTCAATGTCGTAGAGGGATTTTCCTATGTTTTCTTTGACATACTTTATGGATTAAGGTCTGATATTGAGATATTTAATCCATTTTGATCTGACTTTTGTGCATGGTGTTAGATAGAGGTCCAAATTCATTTTTTTACATGTAGCTGCCCAGTTTTGCCAGCATCACTTGTTGAAGAGGCTTTCCTTGCTCCATTTCATACTTTTTGCTCCTTTGTCAAAGATTAAATGATCAAGTATTTGAGGATGGGTGTCAAGATACTCAACTCTATTTCATAGGTCCAAATTTGCCTTCTTTCTTAATATTGGGAACTGCTTCCACATTTTAAATAAGTCCATGTTTAAATGATTATATGGTTAAAATAATGTCCTATATTATTATAAAGGCAGGATAGAATTAAAGATGGCCTAACAGTGATGAAATGGCATCATTCCAGTCTTTAGAGACTTGAACAACGGAGTTTGAATCATAGAATATATGAAATTAAGCTCAGTGGTAGATCTTAAAAATCTAGCAGAAGTAATGAACAAAAGGTGCCTGAATCTCCAACTTTACAAAATGGCACCCTATTCCTCAGGGCCACTGGCATACAAAGCAAAAAAGCATCCCACAGAATTGCGTATTTTCTAGTTAAACTGATGTCCTAAACTGTTTCTGTAAAGCTAAGTTGTAATTTTGAGGATACCAAGGATGAAAGAGAAAAAAATTACTACCACTAGTAACAGATGTGAAATTACATTAGATAAATATAATCATTAGTTTCAGTCTCACCCTGGTTAATTTGTTTGTGGAAATGTGCAACCCATTATTCATTAGATAATTTTTTCACACACTGATTAGAAAGCCATGTCGAATTGTGACCCCGCACATTGGGGCTTACCTATCTTGCAATGAAGCACACTGCTTACAATAGTGGAAATGGGGGACAAAATGTTTATCTCAGGCTGATTTTGTGCCAATAAATAAAGTAAATCAATAGCCAGTGAAGTGTGAACAACATTTCTCTGCTGTATAATATGGTTTTGGGGGCAATTTGACATGCTACAAGGGGAAACAAGGGTCTTGAACAGAAAGGTAATAAAAGCAAATCATGCTGGTAACTGTTATTGAAGTCCTGTATTTTTCTATACTTGGGCAGCTTTTAAGATGTGAAAAATAATGCACATAAAATTATAAAAATATTGAGGCAACTCTCCCCCATATTTATAAACACTCTTGCTTATAGCTGAACTTGATTTTATTGGTCATGCACTCTATACCTGTGACAAATCTTTTCTATTTTCTGTTTGATTTAATTTAATACACAAATCCAAGTAACTTTAATATATTTATAGCAAATATAACACAAAGACCTTAAATTTCACATGGATTTTATTAGTACTCAGTAAGATCTCATCTAAATTTCATTTTTCAATATTCAGAATAGTACTTAGAAATAATCAAAAATCTCTTAAATTACAAGATTTTTTTTCTTCCTTGGAAAAGCTTCAAGGAAAAACCCTCATTTATTATTTTTTTTTTTTTTTTTACCATTCCAAGCCCTGCAGAACCATAGGAAATAAATCTCTTTGCTAATTCTCTGATGGAGAATAATTATATAAACACATTATTAAGTTTATCTTCCTTGCCAGTTTGAACCTCAAATGTTGTCTTTCAAATTAAGATGAAAGTAACACATTTTTTCCACATAATGCAGGCTGTATTTAAGCAATTAATGGTTAATTAATAGCAGATTTTCCCCTGTAGGTCAGACAGTGAAGGGCTATGCTATGTTTCCATTAAAAGGAGGAGGTTAGGTTGTTTATTTTCTAGGAGACTTCTGGAGGAGAGAGAGAGAGAGAGAGAGAGAAGAGAGAGAGAGACAGAGAAGAGAGACGAGAGCACCTGCTGTGAAAGCAGATAGGGGTAGGGAGGAAGGAAACTGGGGACATTTTGGTGGTGGGAAATGTACACTGGTGAAGGGATGGGTGACGGAACATAGTATTGCTGAAACCTGATCATGATCAGCTTTTTAACTGTGTGTTTCACTGTGATTTAATAAAAAAAAATTAAAACCATAGTTGAAAGATCAAGGGCTTTGTGCTGGAGAGATTATAGTGGTTGAAGCACTTTCCTCTCTGTGTCGCCCATCCTATTCTGATCCTGTCTGACACACCTGGTCCCCAGGCATAGCAAGGGTTCATTTGAGCAGAAAACCAGGACAAGCCTTTAAGCACTGCTGGTGGGGGGGGGGGATCAGGATCACCAACGTGGTTTTCCCAATGGTGAGGCTTATCCATTGCTCTCTGGATGTGCTGATCACTCTGATTTCCCCAAATGTGGAAAACTTGACTGCAGTATTTGTGGTAGTGGGGAACTCCCTTTGTACAACAATTTTTACAACCAAAACCTAAACCAGGGCCCATGACCCTCCAGTGCTGTTCCTATGTCACTGGTGTCAACCCCTCCCCTTCCCCACTACTTGTTGATTGACAGTTATGGTCCTTGCACCTCCTATTACCTCCCTTAGGACCACTCATGTGCTCCAGACTTCCACGTTGAGTCACCCACCCCATCATGCCCCCTACCCCAAACACACAGCCTGGCACTCTCAGGTCAGTAGTGCCCAAGGTTTATTATTATTTGATATTGCCCCTAGCTTTGATTTATTTCTTTGTAATCTACGGTTGAGTGAGAGCATCCTGTATCTGCCTGCCTCTGGCTGGTTTCACTCAGCATGATTCCCTTCAATTTCATTCAAGCTGCCATGAACTGCTTGACTTCATTTTTTTCCTTGTGGTTGCAGAGTATTTCATTGTGTATACAATGTAACTTCTTTACCCATTTACAACTTGTAATTTGGAAGGACGCTTAAATGCTAAAAGTGTTGATTTTTCATGCCCTTACATGTCTTTTACTGATGTATATATTGTGTTAAAACCATTTATATTTAAATATGTTGTACCTTTCCTCATTGTGAAGCTTTTTTGCTGTTTCTCCATCAAATCTGATCAAGGTGTCTTGGCTTATTCTTTGATATTTTCTTAAATTTCAAAGACATTTATTGATAAGTCACAGTGGTATATTGATGAGGAGAAGCATGCTCAATGCTCTAGGCATTATACCACAGTGTATACTTGATACATTGATATGTAAGGTTGTGTATAATAAAATTATTGATATATATTGTAGAAAATAAGTTGTGTATGTTTTTAAATTCTAAGTGCAGTTTGAGTTATTTTCTTGTGGATATAGGATTTAAAAAAAAATATATATATAATCTTGTTAAAAATCACCATTTTTATATTTGGTCTCTGAAAGCTAAGAAATAGTAATTACTGTATGTATGCTATATATGTAGAAAAGTTGTAGAAAGCTAAGAACTTGGTTGGCCTTTCTCATTTACATTTCAAAAGGAAGAAAAATACATGAATATATTATGCAAGGAAGTCTTGAATTGTAGGGGAAATTGTGTTTTAAGACCTCCTGTAGATCTATGTTGGTGTCTGAAAGAGGATAATTAGTGCCTACACTCTCAGTCATATCAGACTAAAGGTAATGGGGTGTAAGAAGTGGTTCATTAGGCTCTCTCAAGTACTTTTACTGTGTCCATACTATTTATACCAGCAGAAAAAATTCAGTCTTTAAAATCAAGTCGAAGCATTAGATTCTTCAGTATGAGAATAATATTTAGTAACCTTAACGTCAAGTGAAAAGCTGTTCATAAAAATGTACAGTCTGGGCTGGAGTGATATCCCAGCGGGTAGGGCGTTTGCTTTGCACGTGGCCGGCCCATGCCAGCCTGGGTTTGATCCCCGGCATCCCATATTGTCCCATGAGCAACGCCAGGAGTAATTCCTGAGTGCAGAGCCAGGAGTAACCCCAGCATCGCCAGGTGTGACCCAAAAAACAAACAAAAAAATGTACATAGTGTTTATTGGCTCATGCTACTCCCATTGAATGTTACAAGGTCTGGCCTCTTCTCTCCATCTCATGTTTTGAAGACTTTTGGGCCATACTTGGTAGCAGTGTCAAGAGCCTATTTCTGAATTTTGTACTCAGGGACCACTCCTGGTGATGCTTAGGGGTGTGGTGCAGGGATTGGACCAGAGATAGTTGTGTTTGAGGTGAACGCCTTAACCCCTCACTATCTCTTTGGCCCCACACCTGCTCTCAACTACTGGTTCCATATTGCTGTGTCTCCAGGGGTCTGGATTGAGGAAGAGATATAGAAACCAGTTTTCCAAACACTTTTACTATCCTATAAGAATTTTAATTGAAAACTAACAATTGTGAAATATCTCTTGACCTGAGCTTGAATGAGCAGGTGCAAACAATAGTGAGGCCCTGGTAAACTCTCCTTTCTAGGAGACTTGTCTGTAATAGATGAAAACTTGACTGTAATTGATGAAAATTTGGCCAAAGAACAGAGTAAATTGGCCTCTTCATTGGTTGTTTGAATGTTGACCAGGAAGTGCTGAAGTGCAAGTATTAGAAACGGAACAGTAATGGTATGTTTGATGCTTCCTGGACCACATCAGGTTCTAATAGGAATTTCTGAAATTAATCTCTTTTACTTCTTTCCTGCATCTGCTTCCTGCCCCATTATATAAACTGCTTAAATAAACTGAGCTTTGAGTCAATGGAAGTCTATAGCACCGAAAGCTCTGTGCTTGCTCACAGAGCATTTCCTCAGCCTGTGGGAAGGAGGAGGCAGCGCCATAAAGAGCTCACAGGAGAAGAAACACCACAGTAACTTAGAAAAAACAGCGTATTTAATTCTTCTTTTATTTATTTATTTATTTATTTATTTATTTATTTATTTATTTATTTATTTATTGCTCTTTGGGTCACACCCAGTGATGCTCAGGGGTTATTCCTGGCTCTGCACTCAGGAATCACTCCTGGCGGTGCTCGGGGGACCATATGGGATGCCTGGGATCGAACCCAGGCTGGCATGGGCCAGATGCATGCAAGGCACATGCCCTACCCACTGGACCATCACTCTGGCCCCAGTATATTTAATTCTTTTGTGAGTTTCTTCTGCAACTTTGGTGAATACAGATAAAGTTGATGTAATTTATGTAATGAATGGTCTGTGAATGATTTGGTAATTAATTTAATGCAATATTATCATTTACAAAGTTGTTCACAATACAGTTGTTTCAGGTAGTCAATGTTCCAACACCAATACCACCACCAGTGTGACCTTCCTCCACCAATGTCCCCAGTTTCTAACACCACACAGTCTGCCTCTTGGGCAGGATCATGATAATTTACTTTATATTGCTAGTTAAACGTATATCTCACAATGGTGTTGTGAAGTTGTTGTTTGAAGATTTTCTGAGCTGGGTGGTGCTTGCTGAGCCTTCTATGCTATTGTTTTCTCTCACAGAGCTTCGTGGGCTCCTGTGCAGCTTTCCCCCTCTTGCTGTGCTCCTTCAGGGCTGTCAGCACTGTGAAATTTGAAGGTGTTGCACAGCACATATGCAGCCGATGCTCCTAGAGTTGTGAACTGGGACAATTCAGCGTGGGAACTTTTGAGATTAGTCCTGTAGTCATAAATCTGGGCCATTTATAAGTTGGTGATGGGTGTCAGGTGTGGGGACCTCTGGGAGGGAATTCGGCCACCCCCATTCTGAGAAGGCTCCAGATACCTCAGCCCAGAGGCTGGGTTTATCTGGGACAATTCAGTGGCAACATTAGTCCTGATTTGGTAATAGGTTTTGGAAAAACTATCCACTAGGAGAATCTTGCAGTAGGTAAGGCTAGTCAGGGGCCCAAGTGATAATACACTGTGTAGGGTGCTTGCCTTGCATGTGACTCACCTGGGCTTAATCCCTGACACTATATAGCCACCTGGGCCCTCCCCAGTGATCCCTCAGTGCAGAGTCAGGAGTAAGCATGAGCACTGTCAGGTATGGCTACTCCCCCAGAGAAAAAGGATAGGTTCAGTACTGGTGCCTGGTTTAGTCTCTTAATATTTCATTGATTTATCTACCCCCTAAGTGTTGAGGGTGGCTGGGTAATAGTGGAAACAACTGTATTCTGGGTAGGAAGTAATCTTTAAATATTAGTTCTTTGAGGGAGATGCTGTTACTGAATAGTGGCTCTGTGATATCTGATGCAATTTTGGGTCTTTTTTTGGTGGGGAGGGCCATGCAGGGTAGAGCTCAGTGCTTACTCTCAGTTCTGAACTCAGGGATCATTATACAAAGGGCTTAGACTAGATGGGGTGCTGGGGATTTAACTGGGGTTGGTCGCATGCAAGGTAAACTTCTAACTCCTGTACTATCTCTCTGGTTTTCAAATGCCATGTTTATTGTGGTGGGAGTCAGATTCTCATACAAGCTTGATGGTGGTGCTTGCTCGAGGCTATGGGCTTTTTCTTTCATTTTTTCAAAATATTGGGGCCGGAGCGATAGCCCAGTGGGTAGGGCGTTTGCCTTGCACATGGCCCGCCTGTGCTGGCCGGGTTCGATCCCCGGCATCCCATATGGTCCCCCGAGCACCACCAGGAGCAATTCCTGAGTGCAGAGCCAGGAGTGAGCCCTAAGCATCACCGGTGTGACCCCAAAAAACAAAATCAAAATATATTTTATTATACCATCATGAGATAAACAATTACAAAAATGTTCATGTTTGGGTTTTGGCCATACAGTGTTCCAACACCCATCCCTCCACCAGTGCCCATTTCTCACCACCAATCTCCCCAATTCCCTCCCCCACCCCTAGCCTGTCTCTATGGCAGGTTCTTTATCTCTTTTCTCTCTTTCTCTTTCTCCCTCTCTCTTTCTCTCTTCCTTCTCTTACATATTGTGGATTGTAATACATATACTTAGAGGTCATCATGTGCATCTTTTTGCCTGTATTTAATGCTAAGTTCTATGTGGTAATAGCACTTTCGACAATTATTGGCACACTGTTCCCTTATCTGTCTTACCTAACCTCTGTTCCCACATGTTTGTGGTAATTTCCACCTTTGACAAGACCTTCTGATCCACGTTTCGCCTGACCTTGGATGTTAGTATCATAATATGTATATATGTATATATATTTATGTCATGCAAATAAATGCAGTCATTCTATATCTGTCTCTCTCCTTCTGGCTAATTTCACTCAACATGATCCTCTCCATGTCCATTCATTTATAGGCAAATTTCATAACTTCATTTTTCCTAACAGCTGCATAGTATTCCATTGTGTAGATGTACCAAAGTTTCTTTATCCAGTCATCAATTCTTGGGTACTCTGGTTGTTTCCAGATTCTGGGTATTGTGAATAATGCTGCTATGAACATAAAAGTAGGGATGGTGTTTCTGCTGTGTGTTTTTGGCTTCCCAGGGTATATTCCCAGGAGTGGTATGGCTGGGTCAAATGGGCATTCAATTTCTAGTCTTTGGAGTAATGTCCATATAGTTTTCCAAAAGGCTGTACCAGTCGACATTCCCACCAACAATGGATGAGAGTCCATTATTTTGGGGGCCACACCTGGTGGTACTCAGGATTTATTCTTCACTCTGAACTCAGGGATCACTTCTGGAGGTGCTGGGGACCATATGAAGTGCCAGGGTTTGAACTAGTGTCAGCCACATGCAAGGCAAACACCACCCATTGCGCTGTCTTTCAGACCCAAGAAGATGTTTCTTGATAGGCAAAATACTCAGTCATTTTAATGACTGCTGATTACTTTCCTTAAGACCAGCCTTGTCTTTATTTACTTTCAAAGTGGGTCAGAGAATTAAGAAATGATTAGGTAAAAATTATCATTTAAAAATACCTAAATTCGTTGAGTGTTGTATATTTGATATTAGGTGTTATATATTGGGTTAAATGTCTACACCATGAAACAAGTAAAAAAAAATTTCAGCTAACATGTAAGAAAATTATAGCTCTGGCCTAGAGTGATAGCATAGTGGGCAGGGCATTTGCCTTGCATGTGGCTAACCCAGGTTCGATCCCTAGTATCCCATGTGTTCCCCTGAGCACTGCCAGGAGTAATTCCTGAGTGCAGAGCCAGGAATAACCCTGAGCATCACTGGGTGTGACCCAAAAAAGCAAAGCAAACAAACAAATAAACAAAAAGAATTAATAGCTCTTCTAAAGTAGCATTGGCTACGGAATTTTTTTTCTTTTTGGGTCACACCCAGCGATACTCAGGTGTTACTCCTGGCTCTTAGCTCAGGAATTACTCCTGATGGTGCTTGGGGACCATATGGGAGGCTGGGGATCGAACCCTGGTCGGCTGCAGCAAGGCAAGTGCCTTACCCACTGTGCTATCCCTCTGGCACCTGAATACTCTTTTATCTGAAAATTTCCCAGCTTTATTGAGATATAATTGAATCTAGCTATAAATTACAACTACATTTCTGACTATAGTTCCAATGCTGCCTACAATAACCTTAGAATTTTTTCATTTATCACTAGGAGTTTCTATTGTTTGGCTACCTTCCCTCATACCTTTTTTTTATGACACAGCTTTATTTCATTTGGTATACAGACTATGGTTTCTTTATCCGATCACTATTAATGGCTAATTAGGTTAATTTTATGTTTTGGCTAATATGCTAATGCTTATACGAACAGAGGGGTGTAAGTCCCCTTATGAATGGCTACCTTTATATTTTTGAATAAATGCTTGAGAGTGCTCTTGCTACTTTGGTATTTCCATTTTTCAGTTGGTGGGCTTTGGCAGGGATGGCACATATATGGTGATGCTCAGGGGCTATTCCTGGTCCTTGCCCAGTGCTGGAAAGTTGATTCTGATGCTGCTTAGGGAAATTTGGTTTCAGGAAACAGGGCCGTAGCACACAAAGTATGTGCTCTATCTCTCTGTGCTATCTCCTCAGCCATGTTTTTCAGGTTAAAACATTTTTAACACAACATAGTTCTAAGTATACAAATTCTGAGAGAAAACTAATACAGCATGCAAAAATAATGACAAAAATCTATGGTATTTCATTTACAATGCATGACAAATGTTAAGCATCCTTCGTTAGTCATAAATGATCTCTTAGGAACCAGTAACTAAGAGACCTTAGAGAACATGAGAAATGGAAAAAAATGCAAAAAAAAATGAAGTAATACAAAGAACTAGCAGTTATTAAGGATATACGAAAATGACTATAAATAACAGAAGTTATTATTTGGATAATATCACATTGTTAAAGATTAAAACTACTAGTATATATAGTTTCAGGAAACAAAACTCTCACTGTCAGGAGACAATGAACTGGAGGGACAGCTCAAAGGGTTGAGTACATGCTTTGCTTACAGGTGACCTGGGTTTAATCCACAGATTTGCTGGATCCCTGGAGCCCCCTGGGAGCCATCCTTGAGCTTAGAGCTATGAGTAGCTCAGAGCACTTCCAGAACAAAACAAAACAAAAAATATTTTTATTTTATTTTGTCCTAGGAGACAAGATTATAAGGACTTACCTCTACAATTGGGATATAAGCCTTCACTATCACTATCACTATCCTCCCGGAGATCATCTATTTGCTAGAGCGGGCACCAGTAATATCTCCATATGTCCTGTCTCATGCTAGTAGAGCCCAAGGGCATCTATTCGCTCCAGGAACATAAAGAGCCTCAAACCATTATATTAGGTCATGGGAATGAACTAATATAATTGTTACTGGTATTTGGCATATCAAATAAAACAGGGCAGCTTGCCAGGCTTGCCATGCAGGTGGCATACCCTAGTAGTCACCTCTAAATATAGCATTTATAGATGAACCAGCGGGCGCTTGCAGCCACGCGAGACGGGCTGTGATAGGCTGTCGCTGGGTGGAGTTCTTTTTTTTGTGGGGGGGGTCACACCCGGCGATGCTCAGGGGTTACTCCTGGCTCTGCACTCAGGAGTTACTCCCTTGGCGGTGCTCGGGGGGACCATATGGGATGCCGGGGATCGAACCCGGCCGGCATGGGCCGGCTGCCTGCAAGGCAAACTCCCTACCCGCTGGGCTATCGCTCCGGCCCTGGAGTTCTGATGAGAGGAATGTCCGGATGTGGAAAATGGCGGCCTGATGGAGTCAGGGGGTCATCTGGCTTGGGTGCGGCTCTGCTGGGGTGGTGGGCCAGGGCTAGAACCCACTACCCTCCTGGGCGCCTCGTGAGCGGCTGGGCACAGGGAGAGCAAGTAGCAGCTCTGCCCCCATGTCTGTAAGTCTCTGGTTCAGCATACCTGGGCCCGATTGAAAAAAAAAAAACTGCTGCAGGGTAGAACTCGATGAGATCTTTATTCCAAAGGATCTCAATGAGATCCTTATTCCAAAGGTTCATTTAATTGCAATTCCTTCAACAAGTAAGGAAATAGCTTCAAAATAATTTATTTGCTGCATGAAATATTTGTAGCCAATATATGGAACAAAAAACTCTACAAAAAACAATTAGAACAAAAAGTCTAATTGATAAACACACTTGAAAAGGATACAGGGTGCTAGAGTGAGAGCATAGTGGGGAGGGCACTTGCTTTGCACTGGCTCCAATTGGGTTTGATCCTTAGCATAACATGTGATCCCCTGAGTCCTTCCAGGAGTGATCCCTGAGCACAGAGTCAGAAGAAATCCCTTAGCACACTGGGTATCACTGTATCACTGTCTTCCCGTTGTTCATTGATTTGCTCAAGCGGGCCCCAGTAACATCTCCATATGTCCTGTCTCATGCTAGTAGAGCCCAAGGGCATCTGCTTGCTCCAGGATCATAAAGAGCCTCAATCCATTCCAGAATGAGGTCTATAATTGTTACTGGTATGGCAAAAAAAAAAAAACACCCCCAAAGGATATACACAAAATTCAGCTTTCCAAGGAATCTGTATGCAATTTTTTATAGAGGCAGCACAAAACTTTTCCCCAAAAAATAGTTCAACAGAGTTCCTTTTTCTGCGTTTCTTTGACAACTGTGGTTTCAGTCTCTTTGACATAGGCTATTTTCAGAGGTCTGAGTCAATATCTCATTGCACTTTTGATCTGAATGTCCCCAATAGTTGATGTTATGATATTTTATGATTCTTGAGTAATTTATATATCTTCTTTGGTTTACTTATTTTGGGGGCCATTCCTGACAGTGAGCAGAGTGTGCTCCTGCTTCTGCATTAAGGGATCACTTCTGGCAGGGCTCAGGGGACCATATGTGGTGATGGGGATCAAACCCAGGTGGGCTGTGTGCAAAGAAAGTGCCTTATCTACTGTACTAAAAAATTAGATTACTTGCTTATTTTGTTGTTGGGCTATATGGCTGCTTTACATATTTTGAATATTGACTCTTTGTCAGAAATATGTACAAATATCTTCTCCTGGACTGTGGGGGTCGAGGGGAGGATGGGGTGAACACCTGGTGGTGTTCAGAGTGTAATCCTGACTCTGTCATAGGGATCACTCTTAGCAGTGCTCAGGGGGCCATATGGGATGCCAAGGAATCGAATTTATGTCTTGTCACATGCAAGGCTAACACGCTACTTTCTGTACTATCACTCTGTATAGAAAGATAGTACAGAAAGATAGTACAGAGTGATAGTACAGGGGTAGATAGAAGAGGGGCTCTATCTACTCCTCTTCTCCCGTTTCTATTTTGTCTTTTGTTTTTATAGTTTATTTCACTTTGTACAAACTCTTTAATTTGATATAACTCTATTTGTTTATTCTTGCTTTCATTTGCCAGTGGAGATAAGTCTTCATACACATCTCTGCACTCAGGAGTTACTCCTGATGGTGCTTGGGGGAATAATAGGGGAGGACAGGGATTGACCTGGATCAGCCGTGTTCAAGGCACATGCCCTACCCACTGTACTATGTCTGTAGCCTCAAAGCCTCTTAATTTCTGAGAATTTTACTGAAATTGACTGTAAGTACTATTAAAAACAGTATGTTTGACATTGGAAGTATGCTATTCTAAGGTGCTATGAACAAAATGTAATCAGAAAAGTAGTTGCTGTTAATTTTATTAAGATAACTCTCAGGTGAACCTTACCCCTGATAGTCCATTTTCTTTCACACTTACTCATTTTCTTTGGTTTTAATAACCTTTTCATTCCAGACACACTAATCTCGTAAGCCTAAATCTTGTGTTTTAGCTGTTCCGTCGTTCACTTGTAGTCTTTTGTGGCCCTGGAGTGTAACATTTTTCTTGCTTATTCAGGCACTAAGAGTGCAAATATTAACCCAGTTTTCCTCCACCAGAAAAACACCTTCCCTGCTTTCTCTGAGAATTGGGATTTAAACGCATTAACAGCAATTAGTACTGGAGCCAAAAATTCAGGTTTTGATAAAAACTATGGTTGACATTTGCTCCTGGAAGAGAGAGTGAAAAATGGTCCATAAAGTTTCTATTAACTTCAGAAGCAGCAACATCTGCTCCAATCCACAAAGCTTCAGTGTCTACCCTGGAGGAGACTACCTTGGTCAAGCTAAGAATTCAACCAGCAGTTCCGTTCACAGTATTTCTAGATTGGCTTTAAAACAGTGGAAGACTAATGCATCATTTCTAGCAAAACCTTGAAGAAGTTTTAAAGAACACAAGATGTGAACCGAGTACTATGCTTTAGACTGAGGAAATTTAGAATTGTAACCTCCTGAAACAAAAGCTGTCCAATGCATTTATTGTACAAGTGCTAGAGTTTCTTGTCTTCTTCTTCCTCCTTGTGTCTATAGTTTATCTTCACCAGAAACATTTACACAATTCAGATTAAAAGTTTTTCTATAGCTTTTAAGGAGTGTTTGCTGACAATTCAGCTTAGAAATTTTTCTGTAGGTCTTTAGAACTGTTTGCTTATATATATAAAAAAACTTTTCCAAATAATGCTATTTTTTTTATATCCCCTAAAATTTGGGGGGAAATTCCAGGCCATTTTGCAATTAGTTAGGGATTATATTTCCTTATTTTTATTAATTTTATGTACAGTGGGACTTAACAGTGGAGCATTCATTGACACTGACTTCAATTTATTCTGATGAAACTGACTGACATCTGTGTGTGCTGTTCATCAGTCATAATTTAAACCATTCTTAATTGCATTAAATGTAAATTAAGACATTCAATTTCAGCCATTATTTTTCATAAAACACTGTGAACTGAGCTTTAGTGGGTCATGAGATCTTACATTCAAGATAAATAGGGTAAATTCAAAACTTACCATTGATGTTCATATTTCACCCTTTGTCGACTATTTCTTTGGTTGCTTACTGGATTGGAACAATTAATTTGCTCTCTGAAGAGATGGATGGGTAATGAAGATACAGCTGAAGTTTTTAATAAATGATTTTATCATTTTTAGGGCTTGCTTATAGTTTAAATATGTAATTTTAAAAATGTCCTTTACATTCTAAACTATATGATAATTTGAATTAAAAATGTCTAAGTACTGTGATTTGGAATGTGTCATACCATTAAGTTATTGGCTTTAAGAATCTTATGATTATATTTTATTTAGAAATAGCTTGGTGGGGCTTATATATCATTTCAGTGCTATGGATTGAACATTCTAATATGAAAGTAGCTATATCTGTGATATATATGATTTGGCCCAGAACAATGAAATATAACCTCCTCCCTCTTTTCTTCCTGTGTGTGTTTTCCAAACAACTTAGTGTGATGATAATTTGCAAATAACTGTCTTCAACATCTACAATTCTCCCCATTGAATGAGATACTCATTTCAGTCATATAATGATTTTAATAAACATGTGATGACTAATGGCAAATAATAATATTATATTTGTTATCTTTTTATAATAAAATATATAAACCACCCCCCAAGAAATAGTCAAATGGTAGAGATGATGATGGAGAGTTAGAGAAATTAGGCTCAAGTGAAATCCTGATTTAGCAGTATTAATTTTCAACAAAATGAAATAATAATAGCTGTGGTTCAAAAGTTATGTTTGGCTATATTCCTGTTGCTTATTTTTTAATCTAATTTTCTGCCTGTTTATTTTATCTATTTGGAGAATTTTGGGGGAGGTATTTGTTTCACTTAAAAAATCTATAGGGACCAAGTAATAGTATAGTGGGTAGGGTGTTTGCCTTGCCCTCCGGTCCACTCAGGTTCAATCCCTAGCATCCCATACGAAACCCCTGAGTGCTGCCTGGAGTAATTACTGAGTGCAGAGCCAGGAGAAACCCAGGAACATTTCTGGGTGTGACCCCAAAATCAAAATAATAATAATAATAATAATAATAATAAAATAAATACATCTATGTATCTATCTAGATAAATATACACTAGACTGCTCTAAGAAATAAATGAAGTTTCTAAGCTCCTCTGGATGTTAGAATCCTGTATACCCCGAAATTATGTCCCAGATTATGTGGATTTCTTTAAGAGTATGCTCCTCTTCAGCTTACTCTAGTTCAAGGTGAGAGGTTTCCTTCATGAGAAACTAGCAAGAACTTTGTCATACATTAAACCCCTTTGCTTTCCAAATAAAAGTTGGTCAACAAAGAGAAGGAAACTGTCACACTTGCCTTAGCTACTCACATAATAAAATTTTATATGACTATTATATACGACATTTACATTCTCATGTCAGTTCAAGTGATGGAGAATGAAGTGTTGCAATGAGTCTGGAGATGGCTAGTGATGCAATCATCCTACCAGTTTCCTGCTATTAATATATGTCTCTTCTTCATTTTTAAAGATAGCATAAATGAGAGTACTGAATAGAAATGGCTTTTTGTGAGCCATTCAGGTCAGTGAAGCATGTCATTGTTTGCAACCTGAGTTCCAGGAGAGCTCTGGCTGTCTGATAGTCACGCCGTGTGTGTTCTCATAAATGAAAAACACAAACAGAATTCCCAGGACTTAATGAATATTAGAAAATGGTGCAATATTAATTTCAACAGAAAAATCTAGTTGCTTCTACTTAATAGTGTGACCTCAGCATCACATCTTTGGGATATATGAAGTCTATATAGAAAGGCATTGTGTAATTTATTTCTCCCAATGTAACATTAACAAACATTTTATTATGATTTATTTTTTAAGCTCTTAGAAAGACGAAGTAAATTCTTTAGTATTAGCATTGCTAATGATTTTAATGAGGCATTAAAATGTTGCAGTATTGTAGGAACATTTTTCTTTTTAAAAAACATTATTTCATTAATATTTCACAGGAATTCTAATATTAAATTGATTAAGGAACCTGAGAGCATAATCCACAACGTATTAGAGTGCTCATATAGTGGGGGGGAAAACAGAAAAAGGCTGGGCAGTGTGGTGTGGGGAGGTCTGATGAGTTGCACCCCAGGTTAGAGACGCCCTAAGATATTATAGTCTGTTAGTGCTGAAAAGAGACAGAACAGCTTTACCAGATTTTTGCTCAGGTTTTTCTGCCACACTTCACAAAAGTCTTTATATATTACAATTTCTGTTTATATTCCTAGTTTAGGTTTGTGGAAGCCAAACACACAAAGAGCTTGGGTGGAGAGCTTGTCCAGTCTCTAGGTTAGATTAACAGTTATTCCTGAACATTTACAACTTTAATCCTTTCCGCTAAATGCCATTTAATAACTTCTAGTGTTTTTAGGGCTTCCAATCTGAGAGTATGCAGAATACTCTTGCAAGCCTTAGACTGTTTAGCTGATCCTATAGTTCCTGTATGTGAACTACAGAAATTCTGAAGAAGCCATTGCCCCCCCCCCCCATATTGTACCTGCGTAAGAAGTTGTTTATTTTTGGTTAATGTTAACAGCTGCAACAAAGTGAATTATTTTTCTTCAAAAAACTAATTATAACAGGAGAAAATAGGAAGAAGCGGTTTTGTTCCCAGCTAGTAGAGTTTTCGTGTGAGTCCATAATTTCAGGAAGCATGACTAGCTTTATTTCAGGCATTTGAGAAAGTTTCAACAGCAGATGAAACCAAGGACTAAGCAACCTTTGCAGCTGTGTATAGCGGAATTCCTGGCACAACAGGGAACTGTTCTTGAATACATTTTCCAATGTCACAGGCAAAATAACCCTTGTCATGGTTTGGTCTCAGCAGCTGCTAGCTCTGCTTGGATCAGGGCATGGCAGAATCATGTTCTGGCCGGACAATGTCACCATCATGTACATTTCATTATCTGTAAGCCTTCACCTGCCCTGAAGCAGCCCTTTAAGTCTACACCTTAAACCTCTGTATTCCCAGTAAGCGAACACGTTTCTCACCTTTTGCTTTAGAGGAAGAGTGTATGTGATCTTTCGCATGACTTTAAGTCAGCATTTCTGATCTATACGCAACTCCCTTGGGGACTATAAAACCAGGAAAGAAACAATAACCACCTCTCTTTTGTGGAACCTGATGCAGGGATTATTCAGGCTTTTCTGCTAAGTTCCCCCAACACAGAGATTTTCAGAGTCTGGTTCATGGGCCACACATATTTTGAATAAACCATTCAAAATAATCCTTAAAATGCCATTTATAAGCCATTCAAAATGGTTGTATTCATGAGATAATTTTACTACTGCTTGGAAGGAGAATTTTGCATTAACTGTCATGTTGCTGGGAGTCTGGTCTGGGGCTCTGAGGATAAAAGGTTGAGGTCCTGGTTTAACTCCAGCATCAACTGTTGATTTTAAAAATGTTTAGACAGTAATTTTCCATAGTGGATAAAGTGAGGGTGAAACTATTTACCCAAGAACCCTAGAAGGTGAATAGGAAAAACTAAAAGCTGAAATCTGTGTCAGTTGTTCTATTTGTTAGCTAACATAAAAGCTTCATAGAGACTGGAGAAATATCACAGTGGGCAGGGCACTTGCCTTACATGCACTCAACCTGGGCTCGATTCCTGGCACCCAGATGGTCTCTTAAGCCCTGCTAGGAGTGTCCCTGAGCACAGAGCCAGAAATAAGCCCTAAGCACAGCCAAGTATGGCCCCCAAACCAAAAAAATATATATATAATTAAATTAAAGCTTCATTGAAGAGGAGAATGACTTAATACTTGGACTGAAATTAAATTTTGGTATTTTCTGTGGCTTTCAATTACTCTCGCTATTCTAAAACTATGAAGCATGAACAATCTAGAGCTGCTTCTTACCTGTTCTAATAGAGCCACCAATAAGTATGTGGAAGATAGTGTCAGTAGAGAGCAATGATTCTGTCTCTCTGCCTCATTTGTTTTTTTTAATAGAGTTTAACACCATGATGCAAAACGAGAAGAAAAGAGAAGTAGAGAGAGAGAAAGAAGAAAAGTGGCTGCATAAAGGTAGGCTGGAAGGAAGGGGCAGGAAAGAAACTGGGGACATTAGTGATGGGAAATATACACTGGTGAAGGGACATCCAGGTGATAGAACATTGAAATATTGATTGAAACCCAGTCATGAGCAACTTTGTATCTCATTATGATTTATTAAAACTGATAAATAATAAGGCTTAATATTTTCAAAGTGTCAAGCCCCAGATGTGAAATGTGGCTCATCCACTATTGAATAAGACTTTCCTCTGAGTGTGCAAACTTATTTCCCCCGTTGATACAAGCTGATAACAGTGTCTTACCCACCACATGGTGCTATTTACCTCTAGTAACTTCTGATGACCATTCGGTCATGCTGTCAGGAAACCAGATGCCCAGTCATAAACTCATGTGCTGGCTTTGATTGATGTCCACTCTTATACCCTGAGTTATAGCAAGTCTGTGAGTCAGGGAGTAAGTTAGAAGATGTCTACAGTGCATAAACTGGATGGAAAACAGGTGCCAAACAAATGTGGGCACCTATTT